>JAHWFP010142583.1:46583-60491 GCA_023313725.1 Lithobius niger | reverse complement strand
TCTCAGTTGACCTTTGCGATGCTATATGCACGGATGGCAATCAGCGCGTGGCTGTTATAAGGCAGGTGGAATGTCATAAGGCAGGCCGAGTGTCCCTTTAAAGTTAACGAAACTCTTTTTTTCGTGGGATGCGGTAAAATAGGGAAAGGATATGTTTTTTAAATGATTCTACCAAGTGCTTGTTCACTATTTGAAGTCATAATATGATATGCCAAGGTAATGACATCGACTAATAGTTCAATGAAATTGCCCAGAGCTACGACCCATTATTCCCTGCCATACAATCAATGAAAACGATTTTATAAATCAATTTAAAACGATTTATACAAAAATAAACGGAAAATAAGCTCACAGCGAAAAACATCTGTTAGAAATGACAACCAGCGGCTACTTAGCCGCAACTGGTCTTCCGTACACTTCCACCACTTCCCATATTTGCGCACACCTCTATCACGCACTACAACAGCAATCTCTATTATATATAATCTAAAAGCAGTAACCATCACAATTTCTTGTTAAATATGTGTCAACATTTAGGCCTATTTTAGATTTTAGGCGTAAAACTGTCAGCTTTTAGGACTATTTTTTACCTGCCGATTTAATTTCGTAAGTAGGAGCAACACGGTGCCCCTTCCGGCACACAGATAAAGTGTTCACCGATTGCCACGTATATAGATCAGTGGTAGCGAGCCAAGTGACGGGAGCGACGTAATGGAGAGACGTCATATAATAGTGTTGTTGATGAAGCCAGCAGCGACTCGAAGCAACTTGACGTTGCAGTGGTAACGTGATTTTAGGCCTTAACTTTCAGTTTTTAGGCCCCATTTTTTTTTACTTGACGTTTTTATTTCGTAAGTAGCAGATAACGGAGAATTCTGATTCTCGAGTACAGGAGCATGCAGCATGGCGACGAGAATATTTTAAATGAGTGTCGTTAACGAAATCCTTTTGTTTTTATGGTCGCATGTTATCCTTAGGGTTCACATGCGACCATTAAATGCTATTATTTTATTTAGCTACGTCGAGAAAGCCTATTATCTATAATATTAAATAATGTTTTAATTTGCCGTGTTTTTAAACTAAATTTTGGTCACTACAACTAATGGTGAATACCATGTCGTCTTTATCTGATATCGTTACGCAGCTGGGAAATGCGAGGAACGGACGGACGAAGTCTCCTGTGTTGCTAACAGTCTTCTCAGCCGGTATGATTGTACAGAAGACTGGCACAGTAAGCCACTTTTAGGGCGCGTTAACGCAAGGACCGTTTTCTCGCTTACTAGCTTTTACTTGGTCAATACTAAATCTGCTGGCTGCTTCTCGCCTTTGTCGGAGAATGCGGCTTTCGAGTTGTCTATACGTAGTAAGCATGGCATCAACGCGGACGCAAATTTTATCCTCGTGCCTCGCGACGCGACGTTTCATGCTTGTAACATGACAGCGTCGATTTATGACAACAAGAAAATAATTTTTACTGCAGTACACGACGACGGACAGATTCCTGAATACCGGCATTCGAAGTTTTGTCTTTGATTCGATAACTCCGAAATGGACGCCATGTTGGATTTTGAATTCTCGCTGCGAGTAGCTATTTATTCTACCGTCGTTTGATCACTGCTAGAAGCTGTTTTTCAGAGAGAATAGCAAATTCTGGAAATAGCATGAAAGGGCAACAATGTTGTAGCAATGTTTAAAATGACTGTTGCACTTTGTTCTTTGTCCGTGTTGATATTTATAATACATTTAATTTGTTGTCTATTACCGTATTCATTTAATAGAAACGGGAAATTGATCGTAAATAAAGAACGGTTGCCTAGCAAATAGCTTTCGGCGAGCGAGAAGGTCTCATTGCGTAAACGAGCCCTTATGTAAAGTGACTCGGTCAGATTCGGACCAGTGAACCAACCCTCTACTAGTCCACTAACAAAAGACCTCAACCAGCAAAATTGTCTATCTCTATCCCGAGATAACCTCAGCAGTTGAAAACAACGGACGTTATTAATTCGTCAATAATTACCCTTTTTCCTTCACCAGCTCCGCTCAGTTTGTAGCGAAACCAATTTCATTTGAGGTTGACTAACTTGCGTGCATCATATTGAACTTTGAACAAGGCATTACCAAATAATTAATATTGGCCTTTTCCATCATGCTTGTGGCCGCAGCATGGTCTAAATTCATGCATGCATTCCTCAATGAGGAGTTTAAGATAATTTTATGCAGAGATCTTACAAGATGATCAGGTTGTCAAAATAATATGGACGACTCAGGAAGAAGATCCTTGTTTTCGTGGCCTGTATCTGATTACCTCGTCTTCTTTGCCAGACCATCTAAGGTAGATCAACAAGTATTGCGTGATCGTTTAATGTCATTTGATCACGCCATCAGTCAGTACGGGAGAAAGAAAGAATTTTCCTGAACCGTTATGAAATTAAAGTGATTGGTCATCCAAGCGTGGTATAGCAATTGAACTACTTAACTCTGACAACACCGGCTGGGAAGAACCTTCTGTGAAAATTACGAAATATACCGATTAGTTTTTTTCTATTTGTTTTTTTTTTTGTTTCGAAATTGATCGAAAAATACTGAAGCAATCGCCTATACGAAAGTAAAAATCGTTCACGATAACGGAGAAAAGTTTCCCTCGAGGAAAATTAGAAGTAGTTTTAGATTTGGAAAGCGGGCTAATGAATGAAAGAGAACGAATTAACGATAAATGGCTGGATAAACTGGGAAAGGCCTTAATACCGCACGTTTAAGTTACACAGTAGGTACGTTAAGTAAGTAAGGTAAAATTTTAAAATAATTTTTTTAATATTTTAACATTTTACTCTTTAAATTGTAGATTGACTGCTATTGCGGGAGAAACTTTAGGCCTGTTGACCAACCGTGTACCAATGCGAGTTGTTTATTTTAAAATTTTATCTTACCACTCTGATGAAGGCACCGCAGTAGTGTATATAGAAAGGTGTCGAAATATAAGTGTTTTAACATTTAAGTTACACCAATATCGACGTACACAAATAGCTTAAGGTCGTAGTGGAGTAAAAGAAACGATTGGCACAACAGTAAAAATTATAAACTAAAAATTGTAGGCACTGTGATAGGAATTCTGATCCTTTTAGTCTTATTTGCAGCAAAAAGCTGGGAAGACCATAGCAACGACTTTGTCTGTCCGTCCGTAGCCTTTTTCAACAAACGGTTTTCACCATTAGATTCAGCGTCCAAAAATTGGTTAAAAGGAATAAAAAAAAAACCGGAAGTGTGAAGCTGAAGTAGCCTGGAACTAGCCGACAAGTGAGCCCATCTGTCATCTATGGCACAGTGCTAGTAGAGACAAACTGTTTTCGCTATTATATTCGGTGCCCAAAAATTAGTTAAAATGAATAAAATAAAATTGGAAGTATGAAGTGCAAGTGGCTCGAAAGTAGCGTAAGTATATATAGAAGACTGTTTGCGACTTGGTAGTCGCTGCACCCGCTTGTTTTCTTTTTAGTTTTCTTGCTGCGTCGAAAACCTTAATCGGATTGTTGTAACACAACGTCTGCAGGGCCGAGAAGATCTTAAAAGAGTTGTTAGCAATTTTGATTTAATGAATTGAAGGATGAGAATAATTATAATTTTTATTATTATTATTATTCTGCTGTATTTGAAAAAAAAATGGTGGCACAGTATCTTCGAAGCAGCAACGTTATCAAACCTTAAATAATGAGACGCTAATAACGGGAATGATTATAAGCCAACACATAAAACCAACTGCGATAAATGGAATACACGAATGGGAAGAGTCTGAGCTGGCAAAAATCCAATCAATTAAGTTCCTGATTTTCCATTCCGCGCACTCATTTGGTAGAACGGTCTAGTACAAAGTCACCCACCATAACCTCAGCAGAAAAGCTGACAAACATATAGATGGCTGTAAATTACAAAAAGTTAAGTGGAAAAATTTAAAGTGGTCCGATCCCGGCCGAAAATCGTATCTTCCCCGTAGCCGATGCCAGAAAGACGGCACCAATGGAAGCTCTCGGACAAATCGACGGGCGCAAAGTTATTCCTATGTTTTCGGTGCTTGGCTATTGAAACTTATTTGCAGGCGATTTTGTAATTCAGTCCTTCGTTGAGCCTTTGTTTTCATTTACGTTCCCTTGCGCCGTATGGCAGCAAGCATTATCGGTTGGATCAAGCCCTGATCAATGTTGGGAGGGGTATTCCTGTGGAGGGGTAATTCCTGTGGAGGGGTAGGCGCTGCATCACTATGATGAGACGGAACGATTTGCCAGCTTGAATCCAAATCTTACCAACTTGATGACGCACAGGTGCACAAGGTATTTGCTTACTGAACTTATGTGTTGTTTCTTTGTATGATTTCTCTGTTGCGTTTCCCCCCCCCCCCCATTTATATTTACCAGTTTCAAAACTATAATTGCGTCCGTGCCTTTTGGAGACAATAAACCTATATATTCTTTGACAATGTCCTTTTGCTTAAGCAACAGGGGCGGACTATCAGGGCATTGATTATGTTCAGTTGCGCGTGGGCGCTAGCTTACGACGGGCCCTGCTGGCATGGCCATACCTCATGGATGGTACCACTAATTGACATGAATGCAGATACCGATTTGAACCCACAAAGACCTGCGAAAACTACGGAAATCTACAAAACAAAATTAAAAAAAAAAAACACAAAAGCTAATCCGGGGGTAAAAAGCTAAAAAAAAAAAAAAACAGTAAGCGTACTTGTGTAGCCACTGTTCAAAATCATCGTGAAGAAGGATACACAGTAAATTGAATGCCTACTGACTGCAGAATCTGATACCCATGACATTATATTCGTGTGAATCGTATTGGTGGTGGAAGGAGTTAACAAATTAACGAAATCACCCAAATATACACGCAGGGACTTAATTGTTTCGGCGTAGTGAAGTTTCCGATAAAACCCTAATCGATAGTGTTTGGTGAAAACTGAAAACAACAAAAATCGAAAGTCTGTCATTGAGAAGCGCAGTGATCTTTCCTGCAGCGTTTGAAACAATTTAGTACCTTTTGCGGCCTCTGAAAACTCTCTTTCGTATCATCCCCTCAACACAGTCGTGGTCCGTCTATCCTCAATAACCAAAGTAAATGGAATCGATGCGATCACCATAACTCAGTTCATTTTTTTCCAAATTATGCACAAACGGCTGTAAATGGTAGAAACGCAAGCAACAAACACAGAGGCATCGACTTCGGGAACTGCAGTGAAGAAAACTGCGTAGCAAATTAACGCGAAAAAGTTCACATCTTATAACGTATCCGAGTTTCGAACCATGGATCTTTTGAATTTCGCACTCCGGAGCTATTTCAGGCTACCAGGATTGCTGTATAACTAACTAGAGTTATGAATTAGGGTAGGCTCAAAATGTATATTGCAGCAAGCCTTATAGTAACCCACAGAGGCTTGAGTTAGCTCATTGGTTAAAGCATAGAGATGCGGTAGCCAAATACAGCGACTCAATTTCCTGAGGCGTGTTGACACGTGAAATTTTCGTTTTCCTCTAAGGCGGCGCTCTTGGATTTCTTCTCATTCACGCTAAGGACTGTTGAAGACCAAACGAAGTATGAAGTGGTGGACGAATTATTTAAATCTTTATGCGTTGGCAGAGGCATTCTTAAGGGGATGGGGTGTATTAGAATAAAACTGGAGGGGCATCCAATTAACGAAAAACTAACGAAATGTCCAAATAAAGCCAGGCACTGGTAAAAAAGGCCGTCAAGTTGAGACTTGTTTAGCTTTACAACGGAGTGATATGAACTAACAAAACAAAAAATTAAAACAAAACCAAAAACTGATAAACAGAAGACTAAGTTGAGAATGGTTCGGCCTCTCAAATGAGTGACACGAAATTAAAATATTGGAATGGCCACTCAAGCTATAGTTGACGTGACACATTACACATCTGCAAGCTAGTTGAGTTGAGCCTAATACACAATTTTAAAAAACAAGGAGTGGTATCATATTAACGCCAAGTTCCGAATGGTTCGGACCTTAAAGGAGTGATATCAACACACCAAAACATTCGCCAACTTTAATACTTTGGACGTTAAATGAAAACTTGAACATTGCTACTGTGAAGATGTTCATAGCGTTCAACAGCACGAGAGTGAAAAGGCTTCGTCTACACACCAACACAACGATTGGGGGAAACGAGGCAACAACTAAGTTATGCGCAGCTCACCAATGTTAGTGTACGCAAGTTGTATCGATTTCTGGGTCAGGACTGCGGCTCCCTGACGTCAACACCACAGTTAAGGAATTGGCATTGTTTCACGGGCCCCACAAACGGGAAGATGGATTCCCTTACCCGAGTTAGGGCGAATTCCGAAGTTGGCTGAGCTGATGCAGTGGCGGATCCAGCGGTGGGTTGGGGGGTGACGCTTCACCCCCACGCTCCAATTTGGGACGTTCTGGCGGCTGGTTCGGCCCCGCTCTGATAATGTGATAAACCCACCACGCACACCAGTCTAGATCCGCCACTGAGCTGATGGAAATAAGGCTAATAATTGTAGTTCAATTTAATCGATGTTTTTATTACATTCGAAGAGTTAGTTTGCTCAGGCTCGCCTGACTTAGGGCACGTTTACGCAACCTCTCGCTTTTGCATTCTCACAGCTAGAAGCTAGAAATCACCTCAAATTCCAACATGGCAGCGGTTTTATGTCTGCCGCCTCGCAACAAAAACAGAAAATAACGTGAGTTCAGAAGCGTATGGGAAAATTGTTTCGTCATGAGGAATTCCTTATATTATTGGCACGGATTATAAGACTGCTAGTATTTACTCAAACGATGTCGGATTTAGCTAATTCATTTAGCGTTGTTACCATGGCAATGTCACCTTTGCTATCGCGATTGAGTTCTAGCTGCGAGAATGCAAAGGCGAGTCGCTGCGTAAACGCTTCTTACATGGGCGACTTTGACCTAGCCTTAATGGAATGCCATGAATCTAGGCTTACTTGGGTTTGGAAGCAATTGATGCAGTTTTTGGGTTACAAATTGGTTTTAGTACAGATTTGAATTATAACGGGGTTGCAGTGATCCACTAGCAACTGGAATAGTCTGGTTTGAGTACAAGTTAGGGACTAAGGGAAGAAAGGAAAATAATTTTAATTAATTTGGCCGAAATTATCTTGTGATGCGGACAGTTTGCAGGATCGTGGTGGAACAGTCCTTTTTTGATTCAAAAACTAATTTGGGGGAGCACTGGGCGGAAGACCAAGCAAGCTCGAGTCAGTACAATTGGTAACGTAGCCTACATTCATTACAGATAGTTTGTAAGTCACATAGTGTTGCAACAATTGATCGAAAATAATCATCTCTACTAATGAATGTTAACTTGAAGTGACAGTGGGCTGTTACAAAATGATATCGTGAAGACATTAGGCAATGGAGTTGTCACAAATGACGTCATCGGGGCGACTTCGTTGGAGTGGCATGGATTCAACATCTAAGGTTGAAAATAGTGCATACAGGGGAATCTTGGCTCTCGGTAACCCATTGGAACATTGCTAGCCCATTTAACTCACCGGCAAGTGTCGTTAAGTCTGTAACATATTGCCACACTTGGAAATTTAAAGGGGGGTACGTAACAGCAAAGACGAACTCGTTCGACCCAACGTAGAAAACCGGAAACCTCTTCTTCTCATCATTCTCTTCAAAGTTGAAAACAAGGAAGACTTAAAGCCCAACAATTATTACGAACGAGCTGTTATTAACGAACCCAGTGAGGCATCTGATGGATGGGACGACCCTTCGGTTTCACTAATTCCAGTGATAATTTCCTTGTCACGGGACGCAAGGCACCAATTTAGCAAACAGTTTATTGCTCCTTGAAGGCGGCTAATAGCTCCTTGTCGTTTATAAAATGGTGTTATTTAATTCGTGTATCCGCGAGGGGCGTTTCCCTCTTGTCCGACACACGGGAAGACGATTAATCAAAAACCGAAACTGTAATTTGAAACCTTCCCCTCTCCCCTTAACCCTAATGACGATAAATATTATTTGAAACCAGCTTTATTTAAGTTTCGTAATTTAAACAAGGTTTACAACTCTGTAATTCGATCAAAAACGTTCAAAATCGCTTCGACGATGCTAATAAAAACATTGAAATATTCACTATACTTTAGTGTTTCGCGCATGCAATGGTAATTATTATGGTAATAAAACGAAGAAATTATGGCCTATATATAATCTAAGGCCGTCCCTACATGTATTTATTATCAACTTGTAGCCACGCCCATACTGAAAATTAAAAGTCAATACATATGTGTCGCTATGATGTAGGAAGTTTTGGGTGAAGGACTGATTTGCCGGTTCGATTCCTACTCACACCGGACAGTATACCGCCCAAGCTTATCGAATTACACTGCAAATGTTTGTTTCTCCGTCGTTTCAGCTACTAGGAGGTTTGTTCATGCCTGTTATCAGTTTTACTCAGGGGAAAAAATCTGGATCGTTTTCACCGTACTTTTTTTTTTTTTTTAAATAACGTCTTTTGGTCATTGACTGTTTCACTGGACGATACATTTTAAGTTACTATTTCAGTTTTAACGAGGGGTTTTAATTCACACTAAGGAATAATACCACATGAAAAGTTATCGAGGAGTAAAGAACTGCGATTCAATACTGTATACTGGTTGCGTACGACCGATCACTTGATTATTTCGACCAAAAGAGCAATATTCTAGTTTTTACTTAAACTTCGAACTATTAGTCGGTGCGATTAACTTGGCAAATGTTTTGGTGTGTTGATATCACTCCTTTGAAGGGCCAAACCATTCGGAACTTGGCGGTCCATTTTAGCAGTTTCAGCTTTTGATGTGATTCACATGACCAGTTTTATTATCCTAAGCATTGTTAGTAGCAACAATGCAGATCAACCAACGCCTGTCACAAACAGTAGGCTGTAAATAATAACCGTAATAGTCGAATTAACGTCCTTTTCAACTGCTAAGGAGTTGTCTCGGAACGAA
Source organism: Lithobius niger (assembly GCA_023313725.1). NCBI lineage: Eukaryota > Metazoa > Arthropoda > Chilopoda > Lithobiomorpha > Lithobiidae > Lithobius > Lithobius niger. Next base: position 51,491 of record JAHWFP010142583.1, on the reverse strand, counting down.
GAAGAACAATTTTGCTATGAAATAACTTAGATTAAACAGCTGCTAACCATACACTGATGATGGATAGATCGACGGATGGACTGTTAGTCAGGAATCCGGGAAGCCAGGTCATCGGCCACAGAGACTTCACCAGCAACACTCACACGTTGAACAAATATCGATCATATACAGGGCAGAATCAAAGACGGACTCAAAGCCATGAAAGGAGATCATTATGTAACTTTTTAGTAAATGATTGAAGATGTTGACAAAGCGACTCCAGCAACAAGAACATTGCCGACAAAGCCCTTACGTCCACATTCCAAGTGACAATTTCATACCTATGCCCACAATGCATGCTTAATACTTACAGTACGATACGGACAGTCTCGACGGTCATATAAAGCTATCCACGTCACACCTGAGGCTTACTTTCTTACTGTCAAATGAGAGTGTACTTTCAAAATTTTCTAACGGGAATTAACCGATCAGTACCCACTAAATGGCAGCCATTACATAATCACGTTTATTTAAGACTGATAAAAAGAAAACAAGCTACTTCATCTGATAAAATTGTTACCTTGTCAACGTTGTGTGTAAGTTCGAATCAACAGCAGTGTCTTCCTAGTCTCCGCCATGTAACGCAAGCGCGACAGAACTCCATTTAGTAGGTCTAACAAATTTCTAAACAGATACGATATATCAGAATCATTTCTCGTCATATAAAGCATGATTCGGCTTTCAGCAAGGCTTGACCATGGCTTGACTCTTTGGTTAAAATAGTGACCGAACGATTAGCCAGCAAGACCCCCCAAAAAAATGAGAAACGAATGGTTGTCTTAATCGCCGCTAGTATTCCAACAATAAACTGTGGTGGCAGCAGCATCCACAGTACATAAGACATTAAATGCGGTACCTGAATTGAACGTAAACAGTTGAAAATAAATTATACATAATTATTGTAAAACTTAGTAATGTTACGGACCATACTTTATTTAAAATCTACGAAACAACACTTTTCATTAGAAATAAAACACGTATTTACTTGAGTTGAAGCGCCTTGACGGGAATTAATGTTCGTCCATCAACAATCGTTTGATTTAACGGAGAGTTTTTGACAAGTTTGTAATAGATCGTATGAGAAACAAAACCACTTAAGCCATCAAGGCGAAGTTAGAAAATATCATTCCTATAAACACTCAACGAACCAATGACTACATTTGGCGACAATTCGTATACTTTTGCGTCGACAGGAATTAGGACGGATTTACGTACGAGACGTTCTCGCTCACCGAACGCTATTTGCCAGGGAACCGTTATTTATTTAGGATTAGTTTTCCGTTTCTACTACGTGAGTGTGGCAATACATAAACAATTGAACGTATTATAAATAACAACAAGGATAATGAACAAAGTGCACATTACTACAACATTGGTGTCTTCTCTCGCTATTTCCAAAATATGCTATTCTGGCACAAAGAACAATTTCCAGCAGTAATCAGACGACGGTAGAATAAAGCGCTGCTCGCAGCGAAAATTCAGAATACAACATGGCGTCCATTTCGGGGTTATCGAACCGAAAACAAACCATCAAATGTTGGCTTTCAGAAATCAGTTCCCTGTCTTGTACTGCAGTAAAAATTGTTTTCTTGTCGTCATAAATCGACGCTGTCATACGCAGGCGTCATGCTTCCTGTCGCGAGGCACGAGGAGGGGTTCTGCGTCCGTGTCGTTGCCATGGTTACGACGTTAGACATCCCGGAAGCCGCATGCTCCGGTAACGGCGAGAAGCAGCCAGCTGATTTACCAAGTAAAAGCTAGTGAGCGAGAAAATTGTAGTTGCGTAGACCCGCCCTTATGAATTCAAGCGAGAAATCATTTTCTTATTTTAAAGTTGATTTTTACAGCTTTTTTACTTTGATTTCGTCCTCTTTTTTTTTTTTTTTGCTTCCTTTCTCTTTTATTTTGCTTTCCTTTTTAGTTGTATTGCGCATAATGTAATAATGAACGAAAGCAAAATAAAAGAGAACGAAAGCAAAACAAAAAGGACGAAACCAATGTAAAAAAGCTGTAAATGAGACGGTATATTCCGTTTCAAATACCATTCGAACATAGTTTAAGTATCGATCAATTTCTCAACCACTCGTTACATTCCGAAACTGATAAATTTACCGCACGGAAGCACTCAGAATGAGTGACTCCTTTTTTGGCAAATTAACCGATAACAAATTACGTTCTTCTGATATGAATACTGATAAAATACCTTTTTTGAACGTTTCGAAACGAGTATTCGATGGATGGATGGCTGGATTTGTCTGGGACCCGGGCAACTAGGCCATCGTCCCCAGAGACTTCACCAGCAACACCTCTCACTCTGAACCTGAACCAACACCAATCATTATATGGCAGAGTGAAATGAGGATGCAAAGGCAGTTGCCCGAGAAAGGAGAGTATTGTGTATCAAACATGGTGTTACAATAAGTGTTTGACGAGTGCTAGCTCGTTCATTACAATCGTCCGGAGGACGGGCTTCGTCTAGTTATGAGATTTAAAAGCAAAGAGTACAACGAATCCGTCATTGTAAACTGCTAAAGATGATAAGTGAGCAGCAATAATGACGAAAAAATTCACATTCAGAGGCCTGGGTTCAATTCCTGCACAGTCACGATGCGACGTGAATTTTTTCGTCATATTTGCTGCTCATATACCTCTTCATTAGCAGTTCACAAAGTTGGCTTAATTGTACTACAATTTTCAAGTTTTCATTTGACGTCCAAAATACTATTCGGTACGATTAACTTGGCGAATGTTTTGGTGTGTTGATATCACTCCTTTGAAGGGCCGAACTATTCGGAACTTGGTGGTCCCATTTACCATTTATGATTTTGATATGATTTCACTTTTTTTTTTATTAATTGTGTATTAGACTTAACTCAACTAGCAATCTAGCATGCTTATGTGTAATAAGTGCCACGTCAACAACAGAGCTTGTGTGGCCATTTCCCAATATATTAATTCATATCACTCCTTCGAGAGGCTGAACCATTCTCAACTTAGTCGCCTCTCTATCGGTTTTTGGTTTTGTTTCAATTTTTTATTTATTTTTTATTTGGTTCATATCACTCTTTTGTGAGGCCTTTGTAAAGCCAAAAACTGGTGGCCTCTTTACCAGTTTTTGGATTTATTTTCAAATTTTGTTTGTGTTTCGTGAATTGGACGTAGACACAATTTCTTTGGCAACGTTGTTTAGATTTATGACGACACACTAGCGTGTGCCTAGATACGCACGTCAGTATATACACGTTGTCATTGTCCGAAGTTTGGCCGTCTAATCAGAGACGATGCCGACAATACTAACAATGGTTGTAACAATACTTAGGTGCCCTCCCACGCCGTTCCCGTTACACCCGAAAAGGTATGCAGTTCGTATCGTACTGCAGCCATTCGTTCAAATTTCATGGCTGAAGCCTTCTCGCTATCTCTGTATCGGTGAATAATCACCCTATGGGAATTAACATGGGGATTAACATGGGGATTTAACATGGGAGAAACTATAAGTAACACATTTGCAACGTTATTGAGGGTCAAATTTCGCATTGAAAGTCGTGTAGCTGACATTCCTACACAAGTTAATTTTTGTCAGGTGGGTCATTGCTCTCCATTTTACAAAAATTAAGCTTTTGTACCGCGTTACTATTTTTTCACAAGTACCTGAAATGTGCCCAAACTATGCTTCAGGATATAAGACACTTACGCTATGGCGTCTCGCTACAATGTCCTCGACAATTGAATTGATGTTATGTTTGTTGCCTAAATTGGCACGACATACTAGCGTGTGTACAGATTTCAAAAAAGGGTATTTTATCATTTGAAAATGGGGAAACTGGCGTCTCAGGTGCACAAGTCGACAACATCTGTCGAGACCTTCCGTACCGTCCAGCCCTCACTTACTCACACATAAAATATGTAGATTTACTGCTAATTTCGTTTTCAAAACGATCGTTCCTCAGTTTCAACAGTGGTTGGAATTCTTTCAAATAATTTTCAAGCATCTGGTGGTTTAGCCGTCTGACCATTCCATTCTCGCGAACCCCCCCAAAAAAAAAGATAACAAAAAAATTGAGTTGCCAGTCGTTCGACGTTGCAAACATTTCGTTTATTTTATTGAATGCAATTTATAATTTAACTACCTCACTTTAACTACCTCAGTGACTTCATTGTCCTTTCGTGTCCTGTTGCTCCCGCAACGAATTATTATTTATTATTATTTATTATTAACGTTTCAGACGGACTTTGTAAGGCGTAGGTTACTTTTATTGATATGGTTGATATAAGTGGGAAAATTCCAGAAGGCATAAAATAAAAGTACAACAACTATTTTGGTAAAAAAAAAAATATAGGGAAGGAACTATGGGACATGGGAGTTATGAAAATCGATGAAAGCCATCTCGGAATGATTATCCAATATGACGGCCATTCAAAATGGCGGCCACTCCAAGTTTGATCCAAGACTTCGATTTTCTTCATTTTTAATTGTAGCGCGTTTAATGAACTTTCTGATTGACTATTTATCTCCATATTACATATTTCCTCGCCAATTTTCAAACGAAAGAAATTCAGTAAATTGGGTTGTAAGCTTGTCACTCGTAATGTGGAAAAATCTGTTTGCTCTTAATCCCAAAGTAAAAACCTTCATCGGAAGAACTCACGAAAGTACCGTGTGCAGCCCAGTCACTGAAACTGTGAGAAGTTTACATGGTAGAAACTATGGGTTACGGTTATGATGAACATGGTGGTGGTGATTCCATTGATGATGGTGGTAGTGGTGGTGAAGATAATTATGACGGCGGTGGTGACTTAGGGGTTAGCCCTGTTTGGCGCTATTTAAATATATGTTTAGAGAAGTTAAGAAGGGTTAAAGCTTGTGGC
>JAHWFP010142583.1:0-46183 GCA_023313725.1 Lithobius niger | reverse complement strand
GTAAATAGGTTTGCATCCGTATTTATTTAATTGATATCACTAATATCAGAAACGAATAAATGCTGTACTCGGGACTATCCGTGATGTAATTCTCGCTTTGTATTCCACCGTTTGCACAAGGCCATCTGGGAGGGAAGCAGCAGGTGTCAGCTCCTAGCTCCAATCTAATCCAGTTGATTTAATATCGACAAAATCGCATTTTACCAAAGCAATGCTAAGAGGCTTTAATTTCCTGGCACGTGCAAGAACTGCGTGGAGTCGGGAGGCAAGACATGCAATTTCCACTCCAGTCGGCCTTAGCTCGAGAAACAAGTTGCCTCACTCTTTTTAAGTTTCGTTTAAACGCTAGTTCTTGCGAACTGACAAAATGTGGACTATTCGTATCACAAGGGATATTTTTCACACATAGGTAAAAACCTACGTGTCGACGTAAGTTTTAACGCACGTTTCCCGCAAAAGTAAAAACGGACACCAGTTTGAAACCGGCAGTGTGGGGTCAGGACTCGACAGTATGAACGGTGGAACAAAAGGTAGAATTATGCTGGAGGCTCCTCCTTTAAGCCACTCCTGCTAATATTAATTCACTAAAGGGCGCCCGCAGAAGGGCAAGAAGAGGTGAACTCGAAAACTCAGAAAAATTATCAATCAAAAGGGCAAAATGGTCAATCAACGATACGAAATCACGTGACACATGCACTGGGGAGAAGTCTCCACTCCATGTTGCCATGTTGGAAAGAAAGCGTACATTTTTTTAATTTTACGCAAGAAGTATGTTGTACAACTTTTTTTATGCATAAAAAGGGTAACCATCCTCTGGGGGTTGGGAGGGGGATGAGCCCCAATGTAGGGGCGCCCTTGAATTCACTGTAATTATCGTTAAGACATCTTTACCATGTGTCAGAATATCCCTAACCCTTGAGGACATAATGGTTATCATTTAACACCCTTAAGCAATCTTAACAGGATCTTTTTAGAGGTATATCCCCCATCAGCCGTACTTCTAGGAAGCCACCTGAACAGATGTTTTCTCATTAATATTCACGCGGCCGCGAATCCCAAGCAGTCTGGCTGGAAATGAAGGATTAATTGGTGAATAATGATTGTGGCTGGCGGCGGAGAATAGCAATGAACTGAGATCACACTTGAATATCCCGGCGAAATATGTCTGGCGTAGTCGAAGTATTGCTGTTCGGTGGATGTAGACTTCAGAAGCACGTATTTCAAGTTCATTGGTTGACGAGATTACCTGGCAGACACGGTAAAGTATTGCTCTGGCTATTTTTTTTTCTTTTTTCAGTGATACTTAAGCGGTAAAACTTAGCATTTTGAGGTAAGCATGAGTCCACCTGTGTTGTAAAAAAAATATAAATCCAGAAACAAAACCCAAGTTTGTTGATATTACCTTGAGTTAATAAGATGGAGTGTGGGATGAGTAGGGAGATGGGGGGGGGGGGGGGGAGAGACACACGAGGTTCTGACGATCTCCCACCTAAATATATATTCTAATTGCTATCGCCCCTATGCTATCTGAAATCTTTATTTTAAGTTTTCAACTTGTATGATAATAGCCGGATCAAGCAGTATATATCTTCATTTTCAGTATGTGTGTAGGCAGCAACGAACAGGGGCACACCGAAACAACTTTCAGGGGAGGGAGGGGGGGGGGGATGATGGGTCATCTTGCCGGCAATTTAGTGCTAAAATGTTTACTTTTGGGGCCGAATACTACTTGTTCACGCTCCTCCCCCCCCCCCCTCCCTCCTGGTCATAGCGTTATGCTGCAGCGAATAATGTAGGAAGGCTACATCCCCAAAAAGAAAAAAAATCCAGTCCTACAAGAATTGGTGAACAAATGGCATTAAGTCCATCTATTAGGATGTAACGATGCCTGTTCTTGAAAAGTTGCATTGCTAAATATGCACATTTTATTTCCATAGGAAACTAACAGCAGCCGAGTACAGCGCACACAAACTGGACCAGAATTGAGCCAGTTCATTATTACGAGCATTAGTTTACTTTAAGTTGAATAAAATAAGCTGCAGTAATGATGTAAAGGTAGCACATCTGTTTCAAACTTTAAGGAACCAGGGACCGCATATACAGACATGTATTGCATTTATTCCGTCATGATTTAGCGTATTCGAATTGAATTTTGTAGCACACTGCTCTGTTCCGTTCCGTTCCGTCACGTCACGTTAGCAGGGCCGTCATATTTCTGTTTGGATTAAAAGCACGTAATTAGAGAAGCCGCGTACACTGCTTCGTCCTGTTCCGTGACGATCCGTCGGCTGACATTGGGGTTTGTCGAGGAAGAATGCTTTCAGTCAAAAACTGATCACATCGGAGAAGTATATGCACCTGCCATTAGTCGACGGCCGTCCGTCGTCGTCAGTCACGCGTCTGCGCACAACGCCTTTTCCCCACTAAATACAGATGCGAATCTCTTTCAGTTGCCTTCTGGACTTACATGTCATCATGCCCGAGCATAAAGAATTAATACCTAATTTGTTACGACTTATTCATTTACCTACTCAAAGTCACTACAAGCTTAGTCCATCTTCATTTGTATTGCCACTTTGTGCACCATTAAATTCATATGCTCAGCGGAGCAGACTGAAACGGTTGGTGACGGAGGCAATTTGCGCAGGACCATCCATTGCCGTCAGTCGTCGGAACGGGACGGAACGAAGTAGTGTGCTGCAAGCTTAAAGCTTGTAACACACTACTCCGTTCCGTTCTGACGACTGACGGCAACGACTAAATTTTACTGCGCCCAAAGTGGCAATGCAAATAAAGAATGCAAATGAAGAATGCAAAATGTGGAATGCAAATGTAGTGTGCTACAAGGCAACTGAAATAGGTTCGCATCTGTATTTAGTATAGGAAAGGCGTTGTATGCAGGCGCGTGACGGACAACGACGGCCGTCGACCGACGGCTGGTGCGTACTCTTCTCCGATGTGATCAGTTTTTGACTTGAAAAAATTCTGCCTGGACCGTCAATCCCGTCCATCAGCCAATGGGTCGTCACAGAACGGGACTGACCAGTACACGCGGCTTTTTTAATTAACATGCTTTTAATCCAAAGAGAAATTTGACGGCCTGGGACGTGACGGAACGGAGTAGTGTGCTACAAGCTTTAGGCGTGCGCGTGGCCAGTAAACCATCCGGCCCAACCTATAGCAATATTAGGGGGTGGACAAAATGGACGCCAGGATGGACGTCATTTCGTTTTTTTCGCGGTCTGTCCGGTAGTTGAGCAAGCAAATCGCATCGGAGAATCGCATCGGACCATCTACTGCCAATTAGTGGCAATTGACAAAAAAGCTTAGTAATTCACAAACTTAATCCAATTAATCACCTGTAAAGTAGCTTTATCGTACAAATAAATAAGCTGTTTTCTGGGTGATTACTGGGATTATTAAGTTAGTGAATCACTAAGCTTTTTGTCAGTTGCCGCTATTCGGCAGTAGACTCGCGGAACTAACCGTACAAAAATTCGCCGATGCGATTTGCTTGGCCAATTCCCGAAGTGACCTCGAAGAAATGAAGTGGACCGCTCGTGGCGGCCATTTTGTTTACCCCCTTAATATTGTTATAGGTCGGGCTTCATAGTTTACCAACCGTGGCCCTACTAACTCCAGATGGCACAGCAACATTGCGCATGTGCAGAGCAACTTAAAATCGGAAATGACACTTATATGTGAAGTAGCACACGCCATCATCGATCTATTTGATTGTTGGCGACCTGTTACGAACGACTGATCGTCTCTTTTGTTGATATTTTTTTGTTTTCACTTCGACATTGTTCGGCCTTTTAAACACCTAGTGTTAAAAACAAGGCCTAAAATAGCCTTGACGACGTGGGCACAACTCTGAGCGTCACATGCAGGTGACGACCTCTAGGGACAGATCCTGAACCTGTGTAGACGCTCCTACCTTAGCGACACAGTGGAAGTTACGGAGCGATACTCCCTAAGTTTTCTGGTTTACTCCTGCTTCTGTGATATTCTAATGTTTGTGTATTGCGTACTATAGCTTTAACGGCAAAAATTGCCACCGTGCATGCCCGGTAAAGCCGTTACAATGTACAACATTGGGCCCTCCTCCTCCGACTGAAATCATAAAAAGGTTACACTATGTTGTAATATTCGTCAGTCACAATTTGTGCTTTAACGGATAGGTTCATTCATTAATTCGAGCTGCTTGACACTGCCTAACAAGCTGACAGGCTTGCAATACAGTGCTCCTGCTCCGTGCTCGTTGCCGCTGAATTGGAGTTGTTGTTTGTTGGGAGTATAAAAAAAATTCACGGTACGCACAAATCGAGTACATTATTTACAGTCATCAAAACTAACAATTGCAAAAAAAAAAAAAATGTTGGGCCGTGCGGGGCGCCCCTTGAATGACCGGGCCTGGGTAGAGCGGGCCTACCTGACCTCCCCGTTGTGGGGGCCCTGGTCTTAGGTACCATCTGCATAAGGTGTGAGTGAACCGTCGGTTGAATCGACAAAATGCAACTTGGGATTCCCCTATCGGGAGTTCTCAGAAATGCCTTATTATTTACGCAGTTTCCTAATTTGTCCATTTCTATCTGGATCGACATGAGCACGAGGCATGACAGGGCCCTTCCTCTTCCCGAAAATGTTGGGGGTGGCTGAGGTCAGGTTCGAACCCGGACCTCTTGCACATGGTCATGCTAACCATCAGACTACCTTGCACCATCCCTTAGGCATACTGGCGTGTCATCCACCTTCCTTCTCGATAGGGCTCCCGCAATCAACTGTACAGCCACTAGTATAAAGTAAGCGACGAAACAGGACGAAAAGCCAATGGCCCCAGATGAGTTACATAAATACGGATGCAAATTTATTTACGTTGCCTTTTGGACTTACATGTCAGGGTCTGAGCGGGGGAATCGAACCCACGACCTTTGAAATCAAAGGCCGAGGTCCTACCATTGAGCCATACTGACAATGGCCGTGTCGGTATGGCTCAGCGATAGGACCTTGGCCTTTGATTGCAAAGGTCGTGGGTTCGATTCCCCGCTCTGGCAGCCTGACATATAAGTCCAAAAGGCAACGTAAATAGGTTTGTGTCTGTATTTATTTAAAGTAAGTGAAATCTGTGGACGATTTCGTTGATGGGGCAACAGGAAAAAGCAACAGTGAAAGGAGAAAGTTGATGTGGGATCAATGTTGGCACGGTAGCAAAGCTCCGAGGTTAGCAAGCTGTGGCATGGAATCTTGGGAGTGCCCGCATGCAGGCACGCGAACACCACCTCATTCGCTGCAAGCACAGAGCTGGAGGTTTTACATTATTAACATTTTTCTTAGTTGGTTTGTAATCACAAGTTTATCACCAGCACTGCCATCATCAGCGTCAAAAATGAGTGCCATTTATGTGTTTTAGTGCCTCTACATCAGCGGCGAGTGATATCTACAGTATGTAAGTGACGGATAACAATAAGAAAATGCCGTTAAAAAAGATCGAATTTTCCAAAAAGTTTTTCTAAAAACATAAGAATTATATCTTAAAAATTATATTTAAAACCTACTCTAACCCCTATCTTTAATTATGGTACATCCTCTCCTTTTTAACCTGAGTGATTGTTAGCTTATAGGTTACGGTACCTCAAACAATCTGTTTCGAATTTCACGAATTCAAACATGAATCGTCGGCCACAAAATCGCCGCTCCGAGTCCGATGGTGGGAGAACCAGTTTTCGTTTCCACGAAAACGTCATTTGCTTCGTTAGTCATAAATTACCACATGGCTTCGTAAATGTCAGACATAAAGTTCAGAGTTTAACTACTTACACCCAGTCTACAATATTTTGGCAAAAACGAAGTTGTACAATACTTATACGTATGCTAACAAGTTACACGCTTGTAAAGTTACTGACACTTGTAATGTCACGTAGTGTTGACGAACATTAGGAAACACTATAGGAATAAACATGTGTGCGACAGCTATTATAATTTCCTGTGTTATAAACCTTTTACATCGTAAGATAGTATATAAATAGTTCTCTGGCAGCGCGACGTGTTGGACTGTTTTAAGACCCTTTCAACCAGGGTTGGACAGACTGGTCAAGGTATATCCATCTGCCAATGGTACTTGCGCCCTTGACCGTCAACGCCTTAGCGCACTACGCTTTTTTTTTTATTATCAGTTGAAAAAGGGGAACATTCACCTAAAAGGTAAGTTAAGTTAGATTTTAATTGTAACACACATGACCTCACCCGCCTTAATTTGATATCGCATTCACAAAATAGAAGTCGTAACCAACTCCTCCTTGATTTCAACTGTTCTTTACCTGAAATGTGGACGCCCACGACTATAAAGGCAGAGAAAACAAATTTAAATCCGTGTTGTCCCGCGAAAAGTTCATCACCACAACAAAAATACGCAACACCAAAAAGTCTGTAAATCTCAGGCGAATTTTCGGTGGCCAATTATCTGCCACCTTCTTCAGGCCTAGCCCAGAGTTCTGTTCACAACTACTACAAACGTCAACGGAAAAGTAAATTTGAATTTGGTGATTTTTCTCAGTGGGACTTGGCTCCTAAAAACTGCACTAGCTGTTGGAGGTATTGTCCTCTTCCTGTGGTGTTGTAAGGAATGGTTTCCACTGGATTTCGAGTTGGTGTATCAAGTCTGGGGTGGCAAACTGCATAATTTTTGGGTATGCAGGTGTTTGCTCATTTAGCAGTGGGATTTTGTTTTCTTTGAAGTGTAGAATAGACAGGGATTCCAGTGCTCGCAGACGTTTGTAGTAGTTGTGAACAGAACTCTGGGCTAGGCGTGAAGAAGGAGGCAGATAATTGGCCACCGAAAATTCGCCTGAAATTTACAGACTTTTTGGTGTTGCGTATTTTTGTTGTGAGTATTTTCCCAAGAACCAAAGTAAAACGACAGTGATGTCGATCTATAAGTTCATCACTCTTTCCTGGAGGCTTTCTGCAGCGAAAAGGTAACGATTCTGCTTCAATTTTTGCAAATTCTGCGACATGAAATGCATTATACACCCCCTAAATGTACACCCATAATTCGGGTTACTTTTTTGCTATTTAAAAAAATTAAGCACAAAGTTGGGTTACTTACTTGACTTGTGTAGAAATTAAAAAAAAATGTAATAACCTGGTACCCACACCTAATACCACTAGTGCACCATTAGGATGATTTGTTTTTCTAAATTTTGGTACGTAATTTGGTAATTTGGTACGTAATACGCCAATTCTGCAATTTCCTAGATTTTGCAAATTCAGCTATGTTAAGGTTAGTTCGTCGAACTCCTGTGGTAGCCCACACACCAAGTGATGAAAAAAAAATGCATCGGTCGTTGCAGAAATTCTGTAAAATTCTGCAATTGCAGAAAATATGTGTCTCTGGGTGGCTGCTGATTCCACACTACGTAAATGTGGGTTTATTCAACTTTACCGATTTGCAACATTCACACGCATCTGTAGTAATGTTGCAAAACCGAACCATACAGGAAAGCCAATCGAGAGGAATGTACCTTTAACACTTTGAGAGTTATGCATTAACTTCAAGGCAGTTTATTGTTTAAAAGTCCCATACATCAGTCGTCCGATTGGAACCGCGATTAGTTTGGGTTGAATTGAGAACGCTCCAGCATGGCTATTCTTAATTGCCTTCCTCAGAGAATGAGTGGACCTCCACAAAGTTCGTGATGCGCCAGAGGGACCTTTATTTAATTATTTGTCCAGCGTGTAGCTCCCCTAAGTTTAAGACATCATGGCTGCAAAGGGTTATTTATCCTAAGCTAAGAAACACGTTGCCTAAAACTTGATTGGCCGGTTCAGAATACATGCCAACGGTTTCAGAGTTCATAAATTATATTATCTGGATGAATTAACAAAATAAACCACATACTTACTCACTTATAGTCCCACAAGGAACCCCCTTTAAAACTTAAAAGAGAATAGGACTACTCTGGCATTTCGCGGTTTTGATTTTGGGGCATATCTTCGTTCTTTCACAGGCTTCTTCAAATGAAACCGTCAAGACCAGCTGTTAAATCACAAAGGTAAAGGTTTGAATTCAGACTGTCTGCTTCGTTAATACCAGATGTTTATGGATATAACTCTTTTAACTTTGTTGCATTATGTATGATCGTAAGGTTACTTGGATTTATTGACTGTTCAGAGGTCAATCGAATAATTTCCATTGAATAAATCCTTGGAATAATTCAGTTGTTTCCCTCCTGATTTAATAATAATAAATTTATTATCAAACAAGTGGCTACGGCGACTATACCTAGTCGCAACCAGGCTTCTGTACAGCTCCACCACTTCCAATGTTGAGGGCACACCTCTATCACGCACTGCAATAGCGATCTCTATTATATAATTTAAAAGCAGTAACCATCAGCCGGTTAAAATTTTGTTAGCTTTTAGGCATATTTTCATTTTAGGCGTAATTGCCGGCTTTTAGGACTAATTTTTACCTGCAGTTTTAATTTCGTAAGTAGCAGCTAACGGAGATTTTGTCGGATTGTACAGTGAGCCTACTCATTTTTGCAACAAGGTGTGCCTCCGGACACACCGTTACAGTGTTACAACGTAATGAGCAACATAGCCTATAATAATAGATCAGTGGATGTGACGGGAGAGACGCAATGGATAGACAACATAATATAATAGTGCTGTTGATGAAGCCAGCAGTGACTCGTAGCAACTTGACGTTGCCTTTGTAACGTGATTTTAGGCCTAATTTTCAGGTTTTAGGCCTAATTTTTTTAACTGCAGTTTTAATTTCGTAAATATCAGATAGGCGAAATAAGTAGCAGATAGGCCTAGTGAAGAATTTGGTTCGACGGTAAGCCTATTCATTTTAGGCTTACCGTCTATTTTTAGGCTTACCGACTATTTTAAACGAAGCTAAAATCCTTTTGTTTTTATGGCGGCGTGTCATCCTTAGGATTTCAATTCGATGATCAAATGATATTATTACATTTAGTTACGTTGAAGAAGCCTGCTAGCTATAAGGAAACGATCTTTTAATTTGCCGTGTTTTTTAACTGACTTGTGACACTGAATCTAACGTTGTAATCCGTGGTCGGCTCTATCTGGTACCGTTGCGAAGTTGAAAAAAAGCGAAGGACCGATGGACCGATGGACCGAGGTTAAAGTAAGTCTGGAAGGGATGCTCAATATCAACTAACACCTGTCCTGAAAATTATAAGAGATGAGGAGACCGTACCGGACTGGCGTATTCCAGAATAGGCCGTACATAAATGATATAAGCTTTAATTAAATTTGCTTAAAATAAAAATAAAAAATGTGTACGTGCTCTAGATTGCTAGTGAGAAAGATTAAACGGCTCAGATAAAGACTTGTTTTTCTTGTGGCGTGGCGTCCAAGAGGAAGATTCTAGACACGAATCTCAATCCCAGTACAGAAGATGGCTTTACTTACGCACATGCACAACATGGTTTCTGTTCGATCTGTAAAATTGTTGCCCATTATAAGAAACAGTACTAATAACGAGAAAATATACAACACGGTAGGGGTACTGGTACAGGCTATACCGGATTACTATCATATACCCTTCGATTCTTGTGCCTTGTTTGAATGATGCCAAGTTCGCTTTTGATGCCGTCGCTATCGATGGTGGTGCAAAATCTTGGCGCGCTGCTTGCGTTCTGGACGTGAAAAGCTTGCAGTGAAAGTGTTATTATAGGTTTTACTTTGTATATACAGTATATGACTGGAATAAAAAAAAGCTTACCAAATATTTTTAGCACTGTAAATGTTTTTATTTATATTTGTTTGTTTTTGTTTTTAACGATACAATACGATTCAATACAATACAAACAATTGGTTATTCAACAGCATAGAAATGAAATAAAGGAAAGAAGTCAATTTTTTCTGAATGAAGGAAAAAATATGTAATAGATATCCGTGACGTAGACCCAGGTTATCCCGAAAAAATTGCTCGTCTGCGAAAAACGGAACAGTTCAAAGATCAAGGGGTTGCGAAATCGCACGAGCGCGCAAGCGCGAGTTCGATTTTGCTACCCCTAGATCTTTGGACTGTTCCGTTTCGAGCAGACGAGCAATTATTTCGTGATAACCCGGTCTACTTCACGGATATGTGTTTTAATGCTAAGGTGTGACGTCGAGCCAACATGTCTACTTGTTTGAGATTAAAAAAAATTTATTTGAAAATTTTATTTGTGAATTATGACGTAAATTCCTGAACTCAAACTCCCTATATCCAGTCCCAGTCACCGACATTTGTGTTTAAGGTAAAACCGTAATTTTTCTACTTTATTAGTTTAAATAAGATATAGCGTATAAAATGCGCTATTCGCTTGAGTCTCGTAGGTTTTTAAGTGTGTTTAGAAGGTGTCAGTAGGCTAGTTTTCGTACCGTCGGAACGAAAGGTTGTCGGGGGGTTCGGCTTGGACATAGGAGTTGATTGTGTTTGAATGGATAAGCAACTCCCAGCTCAAATGCATAGCCGAAGTGCGTAGTCTTCGATGGCAAGCGTGACTCACGAATGTACCCAGAATCCAAAGCGCGTCTGCTACTTCCGCCTGACCAAGCCGCCATGAGGTATTCGCGGTTGATCCGCTCGTAGACGGTGGAATTTTCTGTGAAATACGCCCTGTACTACATTGTTTATGATGTATCAAACGTAGGTAAGTTTAGTTTTAAGTTTAGAGGTGGAGTGCATAGCGCACGGCTTGTAGACTCCAGTAAGTTCAATAAATAAATAAATAAATAAACGTAGGTAAGATAAGAGATTGTTATATTGCCAGGCGTTACGTGCTATTGTGTTTTGTAACAAAGTTTGACAGTCGAACGAAACTTTAACGCCGATTGTTGGGGAAGTAAATATCGTATTTTTGTAACACGAGACGGGGTGCTTATGAATGCATGATATTTGCAATAAAACAGGTGTAGAATGAGTCATCTTCTTGTGACAACAGTAAGTTTAACCAAGTTAAAATGTCGTAGCAGCAGAAAAATTGAATAAATTACTAAATCTAATTTAGTACCGTTATACCAGTTTAGTACCGCGTTATACTAGGCGTCGTCTGCTTTCTCCGCCATGTTGAAAGATGGTTTAGATGGATTAAACCTAGTGCGTTGGGTGTAAATTTACGATCGCGCGGCCGCGAGTGCCGATTGGCGTGGCGGTACGTCCTTTGACGCCGCGCTCTTAAACTTCCGGTTTAGTCAAGTTGCTTATCCACCAAAACACAATCAACTCCTATGGCTTGGACTATTCATTCGTGGGTGGGGGTGGCGAGGGGGCTAGCATCGTACGCGAGGTTTTTTTTTTTTTTTTCGTGTTAGTGCGTAAAATGTTGCCAGGTTATAAATGTGCTGTTCGCTTGAGTATCGTATGTTTTTAGGTGTATTTAGGTGTGTTTACAAGTGTCGGTAGCCTAGTTTTAGTACTGTCGGAGTGAAAGGTTGGAGGATTGGACCATTCCTACACGGGTGGGGTCCTAGCATAGTAGCCTACGCGAGGTTTTTTTTTTTCGTGTAAGTACGATAAATGTCGCAGGTTGCAAATGTGCTTATTTATGTTGGTTGAATTTGTTTTGTGTACGGTAGTTTTGCAAAGTATGTCACGTGGTAGAGCAGTGGTTGTGTGGAGCGCGGAAAAAGTGTTAGATTATCAAAAAAAAAGTGTGGGTTATCGAAAAAGTGTGGGTTATCAAAATTAACCCACGGTCACGTGTGTGGGTTTTCAGATTAACCGTATATAACGGCTACCCTTTTAGCATTGGGATGTGTTGGCGTGACGTCACTGCCGTGCATTAAATATTATTATTGTGTGCGCGGCGCATCTTGAGTCCTGCGAGTATTTTATGAGCGGCTACGGCTTCCTGGAGGGGGCGGCTTTAATCGACGGCCGCCATTGTTTATGTAACCTCCTTGGATATCAACAAGGCACACTGCTACTGAAAACGTACAATCGATTACCCGTGTTCGTTCTGCGGAGAACTCAAGATAGGCCGCGGACACTATACGTACTCGATTTGAGAGTTCTTTAGTGAAGTGACGGCGTTCCCGTGACACAATCTGCCACCAAAAGAAAAGTAGCTCAAATTCCAGTTATGACGTAAAACAAAATGTATCACTCGTGCAGACAACTTTTCACTTCGATTATCTGTTACGATAGTGAGCCAATTATTGAGAAATCAGATCATCGATTAATGGAAAAATCACAAATTACTTCGCAAAGAAAATTAATAAAAAGTGAAATGGTCGTATTACAACCATACACACATTCTCAGCGTGTTCTGTTCGCGAAAATCGGGCCTCCGGTTGAATTTTTTTCCACTGTCGAAATCTAAAATTGACCGCATTCAGCGAAACGTACGATATTACGGGCCGGTTGAGACGGTTTTCCGGCATTTTAGATTATAAGGTTGAATTGGTAGGAGTCACGGCAAGTGTAGGCTACCACACCCCTGTATCATTTCGCCACTAATCATTCTCCTCACGTAATCGAGGTAGCCATCACCGGTTGGCCGTCAATTTTTTTCTTTTTTTCTGTATGGATGTTACGGCCGATTCGTCGAAGGTAGTAATCAACTGGTATTTTGTGACGGTTGTTAAGCAATTAAACCAAAGCTACTGTGCACTTGTTTGCTTTTTTTTTTCTTCTGGTTGGCTTTTAACGGAGATGCATGCTTCAGAATCAGATATGTGTTTGCGTTCCCTCGACTGTACGTCTTGATGATCGGAATAAATCTTTTATGTTAGTGTGGTGTCGTTATTTGTGGCATCACAATGGCCGCTTCAAAGTAGGTTCCTGATTTGTTAACCCTCCAGTTTACCATAACTAATCTGCTAGGTTAGCTATGTCGTATATTGTAATTAATTGTATACCATACATCCTGTCGTAGTATTAGGAGTGTACTCCTACATACATCACAATTAGCACATAAATTTCTAAACCACAAGGCCAAAAAATTGGCAGAAAAGTGTTCTATCTAGGCTTTACGATTGAATTTTCGTGTTCAAGCACTGGCAAGCACTGACAAGCTCTCGAAATTTTAAATTATACGTACGGTTTTTATGTCTAAACTGAGCGTATTCATCACTATTGTTGTTATTCTTGTTGTTGTGTAACATTCAACACCCAGGAACGTAAATACCGTGGTTATTTGGGTTACAAAGTCGGAAGGCCCTGGTCTTGCAGCCCCCCCCCCCCCCCCATGGTATTATGGATACAGGCATGTAATCAGCGCCACCATAATGAAAGCGGGAAGACATAGTGTTAGAGCAGTAATATTCGTATAAGTCGGGAGTTTTGAATCGGCATTTTATTTTCATCTGATTTAAAATTAAATAATCACTGTAATTTGATTGGCTGCTCGCCAGATGACGAATAAATACGGACGCAAACGTATGTATGTTACATCTTTTGACTCAAATGTCAGATTGCCTGAGCGGGAAATTGAACCCACGACCTTTGAAACCAAAGGCCGACCGAAGTCCTACCGCTAAGCCACACTGACACGGCCTAGCAATGGGACTACGGCCGTTGGTTTCAAAGCTCGTGGGTTCAATTCCCCGCTCAGGCAGTCTGGCATTTATGTCCAAAAGGCAACGCAAATACTTTGCACCCATATTTATCTCCTTATTCACGAGCCCATTTGGCTTTCAGTCCTGTTTAATCGCCAGAAGGCAGCTATTATAAAGAACGTTTTTAAATGCGGTGATGCGGCGACATTGATGTGGGTCCAGCGTAGAATATGCTAGCCCAGTTTGGTCCCCCCACTCCCTACGGGATATCATCCTGGTCAAATCGGTTCAGAGACGATTCATAAAATCTATAAAGGGCATGGGAAATCTCCCGTATGAGGTAAAAACTATCCACTCTAGGGTTAGAATCGCTCGAGCCTCGTAGATTGAAGGATGACCTTTGCCTTACATTTTCATTATTTCACGGAGCATTGAGCTACGATTCATGTTTATTTTTAGAACTTCACAGGGATAGTCGGACGAGGGACCTCCCATGGATATCAGCGGCCAATAAGTCTACATTAGCCTGTAAGCATCACTTCTTCTGTAATCGAGTTGTGAATGCATGGAATGCTTTAACCGATGAGGTCGTTTTGGCGAGCTCATTGCAAGTTTTTTAACTGAAATTGAAGGCTTGTGTAGTTTTAATTTTCCATGTCGGGGATCGGGTATGCAGAGATGGGTAGCACCGCATCACAACCAGGCATCGTTAGAGTACGCCATTGTTTGATTTGAAAGCAGTGACGTCACCAACTGTAGCATCTTGGGTGATCTCGCCGGTGCATGGTTTATGATCGGATAGCTCTCGGCGCATTGCATTGAGTGAACCGACCCAACAAGGGAACATCCCAGATTAAGACTAACATATGAGTAATTAGGGCTACAATTTTTATTAACGAATATACACTAAGCAGTCTCGAGGTGCCCAGCAAGGCTGAACTCGGCTAAGTATATGCCAAGTAAATTTTTTTTTTTTCTATAGCACGTATTAGGCAGAAAATCACAATTGGTACCTGTGGTTCCGTCTGGGCGCGATTGGCTGAACTAGGCGATCCTTACCATGGCCAGTAAACTATCCGACCCGACTTACAACAATATTAGAGGGGTAAACACAATGGCCGCCATGGCTGGCCCATTTCTTCGATGTCTGGTTCGGGAATTGCCCAAGAAAATCGCATCTTTGTGTCGTGAGTCGTGACGTCAATTGGTAGCCAGTGGTAGTTTTAAAAATATTAATTTCAATTTTTACTTAGATTTGCGTGAAAAATTGTTTATTGCCTGTAAAAGTATTTTATAGTCACAGTTGAGCTATTTCTCATCCCGAGTTACGCTATTTCTCTGCTATTGGAAAAAAAAAGCGACACGTTCGTGTTCGTGTATCCAAAAAGTATTCCAATGCAAGGTACGTTGGCAATCTTTGTATGTCAGTGTTGCCCTCGGCTGACAGAAAGCGGCAACATAACAAATAAATAGCATCAGTGGCACTTTCGGCGGCCATGTTGTCCAATCCAGTTGCGAGTAATCCTATTTTCATCCCAAATCTGACTGGTACTGTAGTAGAGCCCTGTTCTTACAGTTCCAAACGCTTGTAAACCTATCTAGCTCTTGCTTCAACCCATAATACCGTAAATTGCCTATTAAACGCCCATGAGCTGTTAAAATTAATACGATCAAAAACAGGGGTGGACCGTAGCAAAATTAGAATTAGAATCTTACTTCTGTCCGGGAGGGGGTGTTTAGGCCTGATTCCATCGCGGAAAATTCGGCTTTTATGCGGTCATTCACGTAAGTGACCTGGGTTCGGTCTAGCATTGACGCAATGCATTTGTTCTTATTTGTTTAGGAACTTAGTTTATTAGTTTACTCGTTTATTTAGTTTGCTTTATGTATGCAGCTTTTTTAGTTTGTTTTGGTGCAGAAAAACCATCATTAAGGGTATAAGAAACATTGATTTCCCTGAATGTATGAAACTTTTAGTCAATTTTTAGCAGAATAATTACGGCTTTAAGGTCAGAAATCGTGAAATTGAAAAGTCTAAAAGAATTTAAAAAATATGCAAAATTAAGGGGGTGGGCCGTAGCTTTGCCTGGGCTGTTAATACGCGGTTTACGGTACGTTCCGTCCGAATAGACTGTCGAAGTAGATTTACAAAGCTGTACACTAGGCTGAAGACCGGATAGTGAGGGCCTAATCAACCTCTTTCTGGCAATATTTTACTGATATTGTCATAGCTTATCCGTGTTCCTTCTAAGGTTTGACTTTAGGGCCTAACTCTTAACATTTAACTTTCCGTTTTTGTTAATTAAGTCGCCGTGTGAGCATTAAACCTAAACTATAGAACAAAACAATTGACGTTACTACCCAGGAGTCGCAAAAAGTTTTACCACCTATGCGGATAAATGCTAAAAAAAAAAAAAACCGCATAAGCCTTGTAATTTAAAGCCAACTGAAAAGTGCGCGTTGATGGGATAGAGAAAAGGCTTTTTGTATTTAAAATGCTAGAACGCCTTCTGTTCAATACAAAACTGGAACTCCACAGCTTTTTACGGGTTGTGAGGCCAATTGAGGTTACGGCAAATTGCCGGGAACTGCATGCGAGGTTGACAACAATTAGCAAAAATTTGCGGTACAGGCGAGCACTGACACTGCCTCTAACGAGAAGACACAATTCACTCAATCCAGAGAAGTACGTATCACTTGTTTTTTAATGTTTCCATGTTTTAAACTTTATAACTTTTCTTTTAATATTTAAGTTTTTTTTATTAATTATTTTGTTGTTTTCAGTTTTTTTTTTAAATTTCTTTCTGTTTTTTTGATTTTTTAATGAAAGTATGGAAAATTACCAACCATAAAAATATTAGAACGTGTAAAAGAATTTTAAAAAATTATAAAATCAAAGAAAATGAAAACAAATAAGAACAAATAAGAAATAAGAACAAATAAGAACACAAAATAATTGAAAATAATTAATTCGAAAATTATATTAAAAGTTAAAAATTGAAAAGCTTAACGTGGAAACAGAAAAAAAGAACGAAGTAATACATCCTTTTCTAGGTTGGGTGAATTGTGCGTTCCTCTTCACAGTGTCGTCTATTACGCTTTTGTTGTAGTTAGCCTCAATTCACAAAGTAACTCAAGTTAAGAAACAAAAACAGAACGTTAAATGTTAAGATGTAAGGGTCTAAAAGTTGAACCTTAGAAAGAAAACTGACAAGTTTTGAGAGTAGTCCAGCTTTGAAAATGTATTTCTATAGAGCCTTCACACGGAACCGGTGAGTGAAGTGGACGGTTACAACAGGTTTTGTGGTGTATAAAATACCTTTAACATCCTGTCTTCCATTTAAAAATAGCCTTCTTGTGAAGTTTGGCATTTGACTTTTGATACCCACGCGCTGCAAGCTTTGCGAGGGGGCCCCGGGGACCCCGAGCAAAGCGAGCTGCAACAGCCCAGTGGCCAGCGTTCCCTAACCAAGAATGCCGGTTCAAATCCCACGACCGACCAAACTATCATAAAAAAAAATCACCAGGAATAATACAGTAGTGAAAGGGTTAAGGTCATTAACGACAACAATAATGCGTTCTGCTGCGAAAACACGGTCATGGTACCAAACTGAAATAAACCTTTTCAACCTACAGAAAGCAATTTCATTTCTCTACAAGGCAAAGTTACTGAAGCATAGTTGCAGGCGACATTAAAAACTGATCTTTGTAGTCGGGGAGTTGTCTTTTTTTCCCTGTCTTTTTCTATGATTTTTCGGACAGCCATTCTGTAATGCCGACTGTACTCCTTCGTTAATGTTACAGTGATTAGAGGTAATACTACGAATTTACGAAAACTCGAAACTCGAAAACTATGTTTCAATCTTGCCTTGAACATGAATTGAAGGAAGAGAAAAAAAAAAAACTCGACATTTTCTTTTGCTTAAAAAAAAAATAAAGACAGGATAACAAGGTGGCCAGGACAATAATATTAGTTTCACCCGATGTGTCCTTTCCTACCCCACCTCCCCCAAAAAATTCCAATCCGTCACAAATCTCCGACGGAAGTATATATAAATAAATTATGAACAAAAACGAATTCGTCGGATGTTTATGGCTAGGATTAACTGAAACGAGGTTAAACCGGTACGGGAGCACAAAGAAGCACCATTCTTTAAGATTTGATACCCCAATCTTATTGTAATGTTTAGTTCACGGGAAATCTTATGGCTGTATTCAATGTTTTTGTTTACCGTGTTTACTTTTAAAAACCGTAAGTAAGCTAATGACTATTGTATGTGTGTGTTGTATTCCTGTTGTCGCATTCTTGTGTTTAGATAGAAGGGCCTTAGGGCTTCGGGCAGATAATCAGGAGTGATTAACGCTAGTTAAACCCTTTGAAACCCTTTGAAGGGCATCTGTTGGCTAGATTTGGCCGTTTCATGTATTTTTGTATCATTCTTACGTGCAGCTGTGTAGTGAAAGTAACAATGCTGAAACAATGTAACGAACAATTTAAAAGCAATGTTACAACATTGAAAAGACGTCGTTAAAACCTTGTTCGGTATTTACGAAAACCTACTTCCAAGACCAGGCTCAATGTAATAGCTTGCAATAAAGTTTCAACAAATTTCGTATATTCTGATTAAAATATTACAGTTGAAAGCATAACTCATAAAGCGAGATAAAAAAAAAAAACAGGCATTTATATTTCAAAGAAATGAGTGAAAATGTATTGGCTTCTTTTTCAAATAATCAAAAGTCTAAAACATCAACGACGCATCACCGCGTATTGGGACCGCCATGTTGGAACAAAGGAGGTAAACGGAAGTATTGATAAGAAATTAAAGGGGGAAATCAAAATATGTGGGGTTGGAGGGGTGACACGAACGGTTCCAAAAGTCGGGGCAGGGCGTTTTGTTTTGTTTTTATTTGTTTATTGTATGGGGGCTGTATTGTCTTGAAGATCATTAAACCCTTGGGATTAAATTGGAAAATACAAACGTTTCAAGACGGAGGGCGAGGAGGGGGGGGGGGGACGAAGCAGTAGTTTACTGTAGCTAAAAGGGAGTGAAGGTAAAATAGAATTTGAACCTACAAGGCGCTTATTTGAGTTCTAGACCACAATTACTCGTGGCCGAGCAAGAGCTGCTGTAATACATTATTTCATTTTCTATGTCACTGGGCAGAAACCCGTACGATTTCTGCACTGTGCTTCACTGGGCAGTGCTTTACTGCTCCACTTACATCATTTCTGCCCAGTGCTCTACATCGAATTTCGCCCCCAATCCCTAACATATATGAGGTAAGAATTTCAACATACTTGCTAAATATTGTGTCCGGTATCCAGAATGTACGCAAATCACCTACTAATGCAGTTTTGGTAAAGCTCCGCACCGCCCCCTCCCCTAAAATGCTTGAAGGTCAGAAATCGTGAAATTACCTAGTTAAAGCCCTAATTATCTGGGGTATGGAGCTTTGCCTGCAACTAGGTTATTTCACGATTTCTGACCTTAAAGCACTTTAGTAGATCATAATTGTTCTGCTAGAACTTGACTAAAAGCTTCATAAATTCAAGGAAATCAATGTTTTATCCGCCCTTAAAAAACATTTTCTGCACCAAATTTAACTAAAATCTTTATACATAAAGCAAATTAAATAAACAAGTAAACTAATAACCGAATAGAATTTAACAGTCCTTGGGACGTTTAGTGAGCGATTTACGGTAAAAAGTGTCTGTTCAGACTATGAAATTGTTTGATAAATAAGCGTGTTTTTTAAGTGTGAGTGCACAAAAAAATTAAGTGATTTGTTGGATTTTCTCTGTTGACGACGTTTTCGTCGGGTATCCTAGATTCCAGGATACGGTAGATTTTGCACATGCGTGAATTTTATCTTTAAACTCGTTTCTTTCATCCGCCAAAGTTCTCTTGTCAGTAAATTTTAACCAAATCACAACAATACTACGAACATTATCGTTTCCCACTAACAGAAAAACAGACAAAATACAGGTAAACATACACACATTGAAATTTATATGCAATCGAGAGATAAAATAAAGATCAGTAGATGAGTTTTTTAGTGTAATATTCTAAATGCAATAGCTTAAGGACTTTTCAGAGTTTTCTACGGGTGGGGGGGTGGGCGGCGAAAATGAGGGGATCATGAAAATTTGTTTATGAAGAGGGAGGGAGGGCTAAAATATTTTGAAAGTGCTATCGGGGTGGGGGGGGAGGAAGTTAGGGGAGAGGTTCAGGAAAAAATTGCAAGAAATGTAGTGTACAGCAACTAATTAGAATGTTAACGTAACAAGTTTATTTAGCTGAGCACATCCCATAATGTGTAAAAGTAGGCCTAGTAGGCTACCTTTCGTACACTCATTTCATGAAAATTACAATTTTAATACAGTTTTTTTGGGGGGTGGGGTGGGGGGCAAAAAAATTCACTAACACCCATGGGGGGGGGTGTCATGCACTTTTTTAATATTAATGACAACAATCCGCTAGCCCACCCCCGTTGATAAATAATGAACGGTCCCTTTCATAAAGCATTTGAGGCCATCGGAACTGAACAAGAAGATGGATTTATTGTAGTGCCGTGGGCCTACCCCCTCTAATGTTCATTACATTTTTTGGCAAGTACATTTATGTATACGTTTCCTATTTTTTCGTTTCAGAGTGCACCAGTCACAGGTTTAGGCTGATGTGGCCGCCATGACGATAACGTATCAGTTTGATGTTTCGACTGCTTCCTTCTGTGGTTTTGCCAAACTCCTGCGAAAATGGCGGGGCTCCATCTACAAGTTGGTGTACAAGGAGATGATGGTGTACGGTCTGGGCTACACCATCATCAGCTTGTCCTATCGTCTCGCCATGCCCGAGCCACATCAACGCCTCTTCGAGAAAGTTTCCCTTTACTGCGAACGCTACCTTGACCTCATCCCTATTTCGTTCGTCCTCGGTTTCTACGTCACATTCGTGGTTCAGAGATGGTGGAGCCAGTTCACAACAATTCCGTGGCCAGACAGGTACGTAAAGTAAACCACCAAAGTGTTCACTACGGCATGCTAAAAAGGCAAACTAAACACTCTGTACAAGTAAAATAGGGCCTCCACAAGTGCGCGCAAGGTCACAATTTCAACTTTCAACCGATTACTTCCGGTTTTACAGCTTACAATTAGAAAAAAAGCATTATTGAGCTCGTATACCCATATTCACAGCTGTGAAGGTGCACAAATAAAAACGGAGTGAGTTACTCGAACGCAACGAATTATGATTTGAACTCCTTCCTATTCCAGATAACAAGAACTGTTTTTACTGAATAAAAACATTAAAATAGTGCTGCAGTAACAGGAGCAGCCAGTATCAGATCCACCATCTTGAAAGCGAAGTCGAGAAAGTGAAGTCTTGAAAGTGGCTTCACTTTCAAGATGGTGGATTACGTGTTTTAATCTTTTTATTCTCTTAAATCATTTTTATTGTGACCAAGACCGGAAGTAAACGGTTGAAAATTAAAATTGTGACCTTTCGTGCACTTGTGGATTTTTTTTTGCCGGTCAGGAGGCCCACTTCACTTGTACCCTTCAACCACAAATTTAAGTTTTCACATAAACGCTCGGACTTCTCCGTGGAACATTCAAACACATCCCAGAGGAGGCACCCTGTATACCACTTATGTCAGAACTGTGATGGAGTATGGCAATGTTCTTTGGTCACCTTACTTCGTAAAAGACATCAATACATTGTCGAGAGAGTACCGGGAAGAGCCACTCGCCTTGTTCCAACTTGCAGGAATCTGTCACACCCCGAACGACCGCAGGAACTACACCTATTAAAGACGAAAAAAAGTCGAGCTTAATGAAACATGTGTGATTCTCTACAGAATGGAACGGACTGCCAGAGGACGTTCTCTCTTCCCCTAATATAAATATGTTTAAAAACAGTCTCGATAAATTCAATTGGTAGTCTTTTTCGCACCGAGACGGTCTGGTCTTATGAGCTACTAATTGCTGTAAGGTTTGTTTCGTAGCTTTAAAAAAAAAATTGGTTTTAAACTTCCTTATTTTTTGCTACTTTCAAACAAAAAATTCCTTAGGTTTCATTATTTTTATGTTAAAAATGCCTTATTTCCTTTTTATCCCTCCCTAAAACTCATTCCAAACATGGAATTTTACAACTTTTTCTGTGTAAATAACACTTTTTCTTCGTATGAACCACTTCTTTTCTCCATAATTGTTTTCTTTTTCTATTATAGGGTTATGAACGTGGTTAGTATGTATGTTCAAGGAACTGACGAAAAAGGTCGCCTCATCCGTCGAACGCTAATGCGTTATGTGAATCTCAGTTTTGTGATGGTGATGTCATCAATAAGTGTAGCCGTCAAAAAACGGTTCCCAACAATGGACCACATGGTTGAAGCTGGTAAGTCAACTGATCCCCAAGAGTTGGCATTCTTTGCCTACCCCCTCCCCTCCTCCCCATTTGTGCAGCACTTGTTAAACATCGATGGATATTGTAGGCCTACTTACCACCTAACGGGCTCATAAATTCCTGTAGAATAAAATTACGAGAGGTATAAAAAAAAACTGAGTTCAATCATTGTCAAGCATGTATTCTGTTTGGTTTCTGTTTGGTCTCCGCACTAATGGGGAGATATTGACAACCTTGAATCTGTTCAGCGAAATTGCACAAAATGCTTGTGTGGGATGAAAATTAAATGCTACACTGAACGCTTTGCAGTCTTTAAGCTTTAATCATTGGAATATCGCCGTCTTGTGGCAGATTTGACTTTAACTTTACAAATTCTGTGTGGTCACGTTGATTTCCAGGCTGATTGGTTTTTTTTTACCTTGTGCGTAGGTGGTTGGGCACGTGACTACTAAAAAAAAACTTGTCGCTCGGACAAGAAGGGATTGTAGAAAGTTTTTCTTTGCTAATCGTGTCGTGAATGTTTGGAGCTCTCTACCTGGTGATGTTGTTGAGGCTCCCACACCCGGGCCCCTGAAGTCTCTAGGCTCCGTTCAAATTGTCCTCTTGTCTCCCCTGTCGCCGGGCCTGGATGTAAGATGAATTGTTTTGCTTTGGGCATTTGTTCTTCAATTTGCTTAGCTCTGTTTTAAGATAACACGTCGTCCAGAAGTTTGATGTTCATTTTTAACTAAAGAAATATGCAATAAACACTAAGTAGACGAGTGGTTATATCAGCAATGGTGGTCTGTTAGGATCAAACACAATTACACACAGTGAAAATCATGCATGCACAACAAAATAGCTAAGATTCGGTACGGTTTTATTATTGACTTATATTTCAGCGAGATAGCGTGACTGGGATTTAAACCAACGATCTCCGGAGCACAACTTAGACGCTTCTTCCAGCTGAACCATTTTGGCAATGGAGAGATGGTTCAGATGACAGGATCGTCTGAGTTGTGACCCGGAGTTCGTTCGTTCAAATCCCGGTCTCGTCATCTTGCTGAAATCTAAGTCAATAATAAAGGCTTACCGAATCTTGGCTATTATTAGTGTACGATTTTTACGGTTGTGCTACTGTGTTACCTTGGTTCCTTATAATCTACTGCAAATTGTGTCCGTTTATTTCCGTGGTGTTTAGTGATCCTGTAATGGGAAGGTTCACCGCTTTACATCCGGGTAACGCCATTTGAAGTGTAACTGAACTACATTATTTCTTGTATGTTTTCGCTGGTGTCTTATGTCACATTTATCTTCCTTTTCAGATGATAAATTTAACTGATAGATCTCTTTTCTCAAACTGAAAGATTAAAAAAAATTCAAGCATCAAAATTAGTGATGTAGTAGTGATATCATTCAACCAGGGAAAAGCCGCCAAGGTTAATCGTATATAGCCAAGTTAAACGCACCGACTAGTGGTTCGAATGTTAAATGAACACTAGAAGATTGCTAGAAGATTGCTACTAGAAGGTTGCTAATCGCGGTAGAAATCTTTAAGTTTTTATTTAACGTCCAAAGTATTAGTATGTGAGAATGCGATTAAACTTGGCTAATACAAGATTAGCCTTGGCGGCCTTTCCCTTGAATGATATCACTACTTCCAAAGGTCGACCCTTTTTGGAAACTTGGCGGCTTCTCTTATACCAGTTTTGGTCTTGGATGGATATCATAACTTTCATAGGACTGTGAATGTACAAAAGGATACACTACTTTTTTTTCTGGAGGAATTTTGTGTCTAAATGTCTATAAATTTTCTCATTCATAATTTTCACATTTGCCATTGCCCAATTAGCCGTTACATCAGCCTTTAGTGTTACTTTTATCAAGAATTTATAGGTTTTTCTTGCTTTTATGTATATTTTCTACCCTTAGTTTTGGACCATTCTTAGTGGCTACCTTGTTATGCTCATTTGAATTGTTTTTCTCCCTTTGGGAATAGACAAAACGTATCTTATCCGATCTCATTTTTCCGCCTTAAATCGTCTCTTTAATCCAACCGTTCGTTCACGTCAGACAAAATGCCATGTAAATGTTATGAGTTCTTGAAAGCTAATACTTTATAAGCAGGTTCAGCACGAAAGCTGTGCTGACCACCACGCATAAACGTTTGGAATTAGCCTGTCACGTTTGACAAGCTGCTTAACGAGTCTAACGGAATATTTTTATGTTTAGGTTTTTTTTTTCTTTCTTGTTTTGATTTAAACCACCTAACTGACTGAATGATTTGCGAGTTGAACACCGTGGTGAAATGCTTCGTCTGCACTCGGAACTATGTACTACACATAACCTGTATAATTAGTTTTGAGTGGTGACTGTATGAAATAAGGAAATTGGCAGTGTTTTGATTTGTTTATTCCAACTGCTGAAGTAAAGAATTAAACATAGAAAAAAAAAGACTTTTTGTTTTTTCAAGCATGTGGTATAGGTAGCTTTAGCTTTTGATGCGCTCCCAACTGTAGCCGCGGCACCAGAAGGAGAGAGGAATAATTTTAATAGGTAAATCCCATCGGAAATTCCTAGCTTCTTTTACATGCCACAATCGACATGAGCACGAGGCATCACAGGGACCATCCCTTCCCGAAAATGCAAGGGGTGGCTCTGGCCGGACTAGAACCCGGGACCTTTGGCACAGGAGACGATCGTGCTAATCATCAGGCCACCTTACCTCATAGGGTATAGGTAGCAGTGTTACACTTTAAAAAAAAAATCTATATATTCTACACACTTATTTCCCTTATCTTCTTCTTCTTCTTCTTACACTATAAACCAAAGTCTCATAGCAGAAATGAAGCAACCGCAACAACCCCCGGAAGGGGAACAATGAAAACGTGCGAGTGTGTCAATGCTTTGACATGAAGTTGAAACTGGGACGTTGTTGCCCTGAAAAGAAGTTGAAATTGGCACATTGTTGCGTCGACTAACAATTTGCTCTAACAATTATCCTTCTAACTAAACACCGTGGTAATCTCAAGGGCAAGTATTACATGACGACATGCACACTTCTTTTTCACACGGTACGCATCGCTTAAGCCACAGCTCACTTTGCCCAGAGGGGGGGGGGGGGGGAGCAAAGTGAGCTGTTACCATTAAGCATAAGATTACGCATTAACTGAACCTAGAAGAAAACAAACAAACAAGCACGGGACCCGGGAGTCGGGACCCGGGAGTCGGAACCCGGGTACGCGTTCAACTACGTATAGCAAAGAGGAGAAAGGGAAGGAAACCAAGAGGAGAGGGAGAAGATGGTATAAAAGGAGGAGGGGAGAGAGGAGGGAGAGGATTGGCGGAAAGGGGGAGTGTTACACAAACAAAAATCGACTGTTGCAGTGAACGATCAGGCAGGACCGAGCAAATACTGGGAAACAACCACGGGTCAAACATATCCCCGTGCGAAGCCGGGTACGATGCTAGTAGGAGAATAAGACGACGACGCTGAGAATAAGACGCCGCTATAACAATGTAGAAACCAAACAGTGACTATATACTTATTTCTTTTACGAGAATAAGACGTACGTACAAAGGGTTTTAGCGAACGTTAACCGCTTCCGGTCATCTGCCCGACGAAGCCCTAAGGGCCCAAGGTTCCAGAATAAGACAAAAGCAAGCATTAACCGCACCCGATCGATTCTTTATTACGGTGGCCCTGGCCCAAAACCACATAACCCTACTAAAAGTACAACTAAAGAACTAAACTTCACACTATAACCCCAGTCAAATACAAATGCACATATAATACTCCCCATATAATACTTGAAGACCATACAATATACTCTGGAGCAATGTCCCGGGGGTATGATGCGATACGTAACAGGGTTAACAGGTAAGCACCCGATGACTTGCAGAACAGCGCAGCAGCGCGCAAACAGCGCAGATTGGCCCTGGTATTCCAGGCGTCTAGGAGGCAACCAAGGGAGGAGTTTGAGTTTGAGTTTTTATTCTAGGGAGTCCAGGCCAGACCCGAAGCCATGCACTCCCTACTACAGAAAACTCACACAATACAACCTTAGTACACCAACGAGGGAGGAGTAAAAAAAAAAGGTTTAACGAGTGTTAACCACTCTTGGTTATCTCCCCGAAGCCCTAAGGCCCTATGGGAGGAGAGAGGAGTCCTTAGACAGCCAACAATTCGAGCCTGCCGACACGAATTGAATCGGGAGCAACGAACCAAGAAACGGGATATAGAATCATCTTCGCCACAAACTGTACAAACCCGCACCCGGTCATCGACAACGACCACGACACCGCAAACAATGTAACAATAAAGGAGGCCACAAAAGATGAAGACAATTAATTGGGCTTCAAACAGTGCCTTCCAAACAGGAAATCAAAAGCTTCATAATGCTGGCTATTACGAGCCGAATTAAATAATTTCAACGTTGGTTGTGTAACAATCACTGCATGCACGATCGTTCGTTGTTGTGGGCTTATCGCGTTGGTATCAAGATGGAGAAACAGGCAATGCAGCCACACTGAAAAGCGCGATTTACTCTCCTAAGAAGACCAAATACTGCGGGACCCCGGGGACGGACGGGGGCGGGGAGCAAACATATCACCCAAGGGGGGAGGGCAGGGGATGCGGGGGGGGAGGCCGACCGGGGGGGGGGAGCGTCTTCATTTCATGCGCTTACCTTCCTAATAACAGAAAATATCGAGGGCGCCCGGAGAGGGGTGACGGGACAGTCCACACAAAGAGGAACACGGGGGCGTTTTCTGTCATGCTGTCCAGTATAGTATTTTGATGATCTACGTGTGTACAGCTAGGGGTCGGACGAATAGGGAAAAAACATATTCAAATATTCGTTCAAAATTTTTTTTTATATATGTTCCACCCCAAAAAAATCCGTTTTTCATTAAATGCTAAAGTTTTATTTAGTTTATTGGAACTGCAAGTAATACATTACAGTCACAAGTTTAATAGTAAATTTACTAGGCATGGCAACTTGGAAAGCATACATAACACACACCCCCCCCCTCCAAAAAAAAGGTGAATTATCACCTGCAGCACGGAATATACGTAAATTCACGAAGGTTATCTTTCGTTTTCACGTATAATATTGAAGTTGACGCCATCTATGGTTACCATGTCCCTTGTTGACTCCCCATTCTTTAGTTCTTAAATGTTTCAGGGAGGACTGCTGTGCGCTTCTCCTTCCCCCCCCCCCCTCCACTTATAAGTGACAATCCAAAACCCATGGATTGTCAGTTGGATTGGTTGGAAGGGAATAGTCTTAGGTGTAAGCAAAAAAAATGCACTGCGAGGATAACACCATCTTTGGTGTACTTCATGTCCACACCCATGAGAAACTTTTAGGAAGGGGTGCCCACCTGAAACCTGTCCAAAAACCAACATAGCCGCCATTTTGCTTTTAAAATGGGCGCCATACAATAAAGAAATTAAAAATTATACTAATGTATGTAAATTTGGTGTCAATTTCTAGGTTTAAGGTCTGCTGAATCAACAAAGGCTCTAAAAAGGTGCCAGGACTCCACCCGACAAGATATCCAAGATGGCGGCCAAAATGGTGGCAAAATTCAAGAATTTTTCATAATTTTAAAATATACTTATAAGGTACAGGCATTAACGCTCAAAAACGTGAGTTCGTTTGCAATGACTTGTAACTAGCAAACACCAGGTCAAATCCGTAAACGTAGTGTATAGTGTGTTCGTAATTAGGAGCTAAGTTGTGGCTGGTTCTCTATGCTGTAACACTGCATTTTTCTTCGATTCACCCTACGTTACATCTTTAAAGTGATACGGTAGCATTTCTAATTAAGATAAATGGATGTATTTAGGCTTAGATATCAAACATCGATGTATTTTCCATCACGGATAATTAGAATGATATACTGTAATTAGGAGCTAATCTACGGGGTACGGCAGTGTTTATCTACGTTGTATTGATGTGCATTTTGCGTCTATTTACCACAAGTTACATCATTAAACTGCAGCAGTAGCCGTTCTAATTAAGATAAATAGAAGTAAGTAGGTTTAGATGAAAGATGGAGAAGTATATTTTTGAACAAGGGTGAGTAAAACTATTTATAGTAATTAGGAGCTAAGCTCTGGCAGTTTATCTACACTGTAGTGGTGTGCTTTTTTATGTCTATTTACCACAAATTACATCTGTAAACTGCTTCAGTAACCGTTATAATTAAGATAAATGGACGTAATTCAGCTTAGATGGAGATGTATATATTCGAATAAGAGTAAATAGAATGGTTTGTCGTAATTAGGAGATAAGCTACAACTGTTAATCTATGATGTAGCTCCATGCTTTCTTCTTCAATTCATCGCATGTTACATCTTTAAAATGATGTGGTGTCAGTTCTAATTATGATAAAATGGATGTAATTAGGATTATATGAAAGGTGGCGAAATGCATATGCCAACAAAGGTAATAAAAACAGTTTATCCTAATTAGGAGATAAGCTGTAGCTCCATGCTTACTTCAATATTCTTTAAGTCACATCTTTAACATGATGCGGTGACAGTTATAATTATGATTAATGGATATATTTTAATACGCTTGTTGGAAAAAATACATCTCCATCTTTCATCTAATCCTAATTATATCCATTTATCTTAATTAGAATGGCTACTGCAGCAGTTTAAAGATATAACTTGTGATAAAAGACGAAAAAACATAGTGCTACCACGTAGCTAAAGTGCCGCCACTTAGCTCCTAATTGCAATAAATCGTTTTAATTACCCTTGTTCCAAAATATACATCTCCATCTTTCATCTAAGCCTAATTACATCCATTTATTTTAATTAGAACGGCTATTACAACAGTTTAACGATGTAACGTGTGGTAAATAGACACAAAATCCACATCACACAACGTAGATAAACTGCCATAGCTTAGCTCCTAATTACAATACATCGTTTTAATTACCTACGTTGAAAAATACACATCTCCACATGATATCTAAGCCAATACATCCATTTATCTTAATTAGAACTTCTACCGCATCTCTTTTAAGGTGTAACTTACGGTGAATTGGTGAAAATACAGTGCTACAGCACAGAGAAGCAGCCGCAGCTGAGCTCGTAATTACGAATACACTACACTGCGGTTTGACCTGGTGTTTGCCAGTTTCCATAGTCATTGCACTCACTTTTTTGAGCACTAATGCAAACCTGCCTCTACCTTATAAGCATATTTTAAAATTATGAAAAACACTTGAATTTTGCCACCATTTTGGCCGCCATCTTGGATATCTTATCGTGTGGAGTACTGGCTACCTTTTTAGAGCAGTTTTTTTAATTCGGCAGATCTTAAAACCTAGCAATTGACACCAAACATACATACATTAGTGTAATTTTGAATTTCTTTATTGTATGGCGCCCATTTTAAATGCAAAATGGTGGCTATGTTGGTTTTTGGACAGGTTTCAGGAGGGCACCCCTTCCTAAAAGTTTCTCATGGGTGTG
This sequence comes from Lithobius niger, assembly GCA_023313725.1. Classification (NCBI taxonomy): domain Eukaryota; kingdom Metazoa; phylum Arthropoda; class Chilopoda; order Lithobiomorpha; family Lithobiidae; genus Lithobius; species Lithobius niger. Next base: position 16,783 of record JAHWFP010142583.1, on the reverse strand, counting down.
GACATGAAGTACACCAAAGATGGTGTTACCCTCACAAAGTGCGGTTTTCTTGCTGCTTACACGCAGGACTAGGAAGGGGGAAGAGAAGAAAGCATATTGCGGGGACTGGCTGGGATTCGAAAAGCTCGCATGAATACTTAAAAACCAAATCAACAATTTTTTTAAAAAACGTAAAATTACACAGAAATGTTAGTTTGCGAATATTCGAATGGAATATATCATATTCGAATATGCTCTTTCGTTATAATTATAAAACTGTTGCAGCTTTTAATGTTTTTTAAAAACAAAAACATAGGAGTGGTTGAACCCATTTCTTGCTGTAAAACCACAACGAAAACTGACGAAACGTCAGTGGATAATTAATCAGTAAGAGTGCGCCTTTTTCAGTGCTTATCCCCCAACGTATAATTTACTCCACAAATGTATTCCACTCCCAAAAGGTCTGTGCCTTCTTCGTCAGTTGCAAACGACGTGAAATTGCTTACCAAAGGCTTAATCCTCAACTTAATCCTTGACTCGTTAAGTGATTTGTACATTCGGAGCCTAAAAGGCTATATGCAAGAATTAGATCGCAATAAAATTGTTTGTTCTAGATTTTGCTGTGTTGGGACTAATTTTATGTTATTTTTCCAGGTTTTTTGACTTCCGAAGAGAAGCATATGATTCAAGGCGTGAATGTTAAGGTCAACAAATACTGGATCCCAATGTGCTGGTTTATAAACTTAATAGACCAATCACGAAAGGATGGAAGACTATCTGAAGGAGCTCCCATCAAACACATTTTGGAGGTAAGTGGCTGTTCATTTTAAAACTAGATTCCCGAAGGGAGAATTCCTTTTAACCAGATTGACAGAAAGTGTACTGGAAAAATAACATTTTATCTTGCTGAGAAGGGGACTGAAGTGTCGTCCAGAATGTCATTCAAAAACTCAGGTCGAAATCCCCTGATCTTTTCAGTTTTTTCCGACCGAAAATTATATACCCCGATTTTTTTTCGATCGAAGAAAGGTGTAACAGGACAAAAAATACATTTCACTCAAATCGCATTAACTCTAACTTTAAGTTTAACTTTAATTTATATTCCAAATCGCCTTGACGGCATTACGTGAAATTACAAAATGAGCGAATAGAAAAAACAAAAAAAAATAGAGTACATCAAGTATCAACAACAAATAAACATCAATAATTATACACAAGAAGCCATTTCATACACGCAATAAACACATAACTAGTCAGTAAAAAAGTTCATTTTAATAATACTGACCGCAGCTAGCAGTATTACGTTAAGTCAATAGTGCCAGGAACATTTTACACCAGCTGTACCAGCATTCGGTAATACCATCCAGACCATGCAATCGACAATCGAATTCGGCTCCAATGACATGCAAGCAATTGTGGCGAAGGATGCATGCTACCACATATTTCTACACAATATTTCTATCCTTATACGACGACGTCGTTTAAGGACAGAAATGTTGTGCAAAGGCCGCTGTGCCAGCAAGCCGTACATAGTAAATATTGGGTAGTATCCGTACGTAATTATTTTCTGCATTCTTCACACTAAAAGAATTTTCACTATGGCATATTACAGCAGACGTCTTTGTGGTGTTCACGTAGTGCTCGGGGCCACTAGCCTTATATGTCGGGGGTCCCTTACAGCCGTTAATAAAAATTGTCTTAACCATCCAACGGAAAACGCGAAGATCTGCGAAAATATTTGAGGCTGTAATTTTATCGTCGATCTCTTGATATTGACGAAATTTCAACCAAATTAGAACGAAACTGCGAACGTTGTCGTGTCCCAAACAGACAAACACACACACACACAAATTTTAAGTATTTGACCTCACTCGCTTCCCTCGCACGGCCAACTAGATAAAAAAAATACATGTTTAAAGAAAACACGTTTTTCTAAGCTCCCACCTTAGAGACGACTTTGCCTTGGGCCGTAGAGGTGTGCGCTATTGTTACGTTCTGACCTCAGTTCGCACCAACGTCCAAATGAAGCAATCGCATGTTTCCACCCAAATTCATCAAGCCTACCTCCTCACTTCGTCGACCTAAGCCGAATTCAAAATCCAACCTACTACGAGACTGTAAAAGGTCATGTTTGCCTCCTACCAAAAAGTTCCAACCACGAACAGTAATCGTCAAAGTCGGAAATCGAAAGTATAGTTGTAAATGCGTGTCAGTCGGTGAAGAATGAACCCTAGGTTAACACTGAAAACTGGGTCGACGATCGTTCAAAAAAAGGCAACGGTGAATTAAGCGGTGATCCTCTTTGGTTTTATGTGTGAAATAAATAAGCTATAGGGTGGTGATTTTGGCGAAACCGTATTTTTCAAATTCTGTCAGCGGCACCCACTGATTTGCATTCGTGTTGCACCAAAAGGGATAGCCTGGAACAACCGAAATAATCAACAAAAACATTCACACCTGCAGCACGGTATGATTCATACGAGGGGACTGGGGGTGGTGCGTCATTGAAGCAGTGTGTTAGCAGAGGTAACCCTAAAATAATGCTCGAAGAAAAGCCTGGCTGGAAAGGCTACTAAATAAGTAAATGGAATACTAATATAGAGCAGCCTCATATGACGTCATATTGGCTACGAGATACCATTTGGAGGTAATAGCTACAAGGTGCACTAGATTAAAATGTAATGGAAAAAACGGCACTTCTAGTCAAGACAGCGCTTTGAGAGCGGATTTCTTAGGCTTAAAAGAACGTTGTTTTCTCCAACAACAAAAATCGCGCGTTATAGGCTTAAGAAATCCAGTCTAATAGCATTGGCTTCAATAAGACGATCTTCCTTTTTCCCTCCAGTGCTCCTTGCAGCTAACCAGTTACTGGCTCCACCATAGAGTTATACACAATAATACTACATCGTGTCACTGCCCTATTAATTAAACACAAAGTACCAAAGACCTTGGAATAGGAGTGGCATAGTAGCAAAGTATCATGGCGAAAGCGTCATCTAGCGCCAGTGATACTGTTAACCTTTTTAGCTTGCTCCCAGGTGAACGTGGACGTACCAAATTTTCACTCAATCATTAAGCAGGCTCGTGGCTTGTTTCTTTCGTTTAAAGAAATGGAGTGGTGCATTTCTCCGCTTGATGCAAGCAAGTGCGTGATAGTGCTAGAGAGGGTTAGATGTTGCCAGATTCTGCAGACTTTCAATTGGTGATAGTGCCACTTTAATTGAAGATCACAATGACTCGACCGAGTGAGAAACGCGTTTTACGCCAAAAATTGTGTTGTAGCATCTTGCTCGGCCAAGTAATTGTGATCTTCAAAGCTCAGTTAAAGTGGCACTATCACCGACTGAAATGCGAACGAAAATACCGTGGCGCCATCTAGCGACAATGATATTGTTAATCTTTAGAGCTTGTTCCCAGGTGCACGAAGACGAACAAAATTTTAACTCAATAATTAAGGATGTCGTGGCTTGTTCGTTTTGTTAAAAGAAATGCCATTATGCATTCCTTCGCTTGGTGCAAGCAAGAGCTAGATGGTACTACATAGCGCTAGATGTTGTCAGACTTCGTCTGCTTTCAATCGGTGATAGTGCCACTTTAAGTTATATGTCTAGCTAAAATCACGCATGCGGGAACCTATGGTTGGTGCTGCCATCTTTTGACACCAAGGCGGCAATTATACAAAGTTTCTAAAGTCGGTCAAGCGGAGTGCGCTGCGTGAAGCTATACGAATGAAAAGAAGCTTGAAAAGAATCTTATACGGATGAGAAACCTGACATCTGACGTAGGAATTTCATCTTTGAACTGGACCAGACTTTTCCGTGCACCAGACTTTTCCTTGTCATGAAATTTCAACCAAGTCAGAACAAAATTGCGGACGTTATCGTTGGCCCCAAACGGACAAACGTACAAACAAACAGACACACAAAATCCAAATTCAGTCAATAAAAGCTGTCGGTTCATCATTTTGGCAGCGTTGCCCATATTCTAAGCACAGCATCACGTTCCAGATTTTCCGTCATCCAATAGGCTGATGTGGGTCACGTGATCTCGTTTTAGTTATGAAAATTCGCGGAGCTGCTGCGAAGTGTTGTTCCTTTTTCTTTTTTTTTTTTTAATTTACCGCTATTTTGTTTAACATTGCTCGAAGATTTTACGGTGCTGCACCTAGGAGTTGAAAAGGTGAATAGGCGCCTTTAAGCACGGGTTGCCGCCAAATGAAAGTCTTCGGTATCTAGCGCCATCGAGCTCTGTCTAGTGCAATTTGCAGCAAGCAAAAGGACATTGTTTTTCTAAATAGTAAAATCCGGCACTATACCACACGCCATGGCTGTTTGCTGTGACGTGCATATCACCTGACTGGGCTAGGCCAATCAAGCGGCCAAACAGCCGTTGTTCTCGTTCATCATTGGCTAACTCATGGTGACGTCACGGCAAACAGCCATTGCGCATGGTTTAGGAAGGCATTTCATCAAACACGTGTAAAACTGAAAAAGGAAAATTTGTACCCCATTTCGTGCATTTTGTCTTCCATTTTTTGTCGTCATCGGCTACACAAACTAGGTATCACAACAGGGAATCATTTATTGCTGCAATGTTAGCCCACTGCATTCTTTTTTACTATTAGCGTTTTGCCTCCGCACAATTCTAATGTCAAAGTTGAGTGTTCACCACTTTAACCCAATTATTTCTTCAATGCACCGACTAATGAAATATTTCATTGCTGTTGACCTTTGGCCACTTAGTTCCTCTACTTAATGTCCGAAGCGCGTGCGAGTAATTGCTCATAGAGGGAACCCGCCTTTTCTAATGATTATTCCGCCCACACGTTAGGCTAACCGAGAAAAAAAAAGGAGGGAGGGAACGTATAAATAAAACACACTTGCCCAGTTTGTATGTTATTGCTGAAAGGCAGAATTCTTAATGGTTTGTGTGGTCCAGAATTATCATGGAGTCATCATTAAAAAAGAAATATGGTTCGAACACGTCTATTTCTCTGTTCTCGCTCCCTCTGAACAGCCCGAACTACAAAAAGTAGATCTGAAATTACGCTTTAAGTGATTTAACAAAGATATCTCCTTTTTGGGTTTAATAAGCGTGGAAAATGGGAAGGGGAAAGTACCTTTTTTTAGTGCAAAGGCATGGAATATCAGGGAATTTTGTCATTTTGTAATTTTGTCTGCTTTTATTTCGTTTTTTATTCCTTGGTAGAACATCTTTTTATGTTCTTATTTGACGCTAGCCAAATATGAGAGCTCCCGCCAGTTTTTCGCATCCCTAGAAACGTTTGTGTGCCCGCGTTGAAATCCATGTGCGGAGTAATGGGCTGCCACGGACGGCTGCCTGTGTCCAGCGATACTACAGCACAACTCGGAAAAAAATTCGGTGTTACTGGCTAGGAACTAGTCAGGTGGGCAAAAGTAATAGTCTATAATTTGCAGGAAGCAGTATTGGAAATGGAAAGAAATCATGGAAAGTCAAGGAATGGGACTGGGACATACGTGTTTTCATGGGACTCGGTTTAATTTTCAGTTTCGAGGTGCATGATTGTTTCGAGTTGAACAGTACGGCCTAACAGCCGAAATATTAGCGTCATACGGTGATGCGGACTAAATCAACAAACTATCACTTAGGACCCGAGTTGAGAAAACGTGACTAGTCAAAAACCAAAACATGGTAAAAAAGACCGCCAATTTCCGAATGGGTCGGCCCTTCAAATGAGTGATATCAACACACCAAAACATTCGCCAAGTCAATCGCACCGACTAATAGTTCGAAGGTTAAATGAGAACTAGAACATTGCTACTTTCGTTAGCAATGTTCAAGTTTTCATTTAACGTCCAAAGCATTATTCTGTGCGATTACCTTGGCGAATGTTTTGGTGTGTTGATATCACTCCTTTGAAGGGCCGACCCATTAGGAACTTGGCGGTCCCTTTTACCAGTTTTGGTTTTTGATATGATATCACTTTTTGTTTTAATTATGCATCTCAACTCAACTAGCCTGCAGATGTGTAATAAAGTGTCACGTCAACAGTAGCTTGCGTGGCCATTTTTCCAATATTTTAATTTCATATCACTCCTTTGAGAGGCCGAAACATTCTCAACTTGGTGGCCTCTTTACCAGTTTTTGGCTTTATTTTGACATTTTGTTTGTGTTTCATGAATTGGACGTAGACACAATTCTGTGGTAACGTTCTTTAGGTTTATGACGACACACTAGCGTGTGTCTAGATACGTACGTCAGATGCTCGCAAACGGGTTTCGGGTGGCGGTGTGGGGTGTGATACGTACGGGTTTCGTACGGGTCTTTTTCGTGGAGGGGGAGGTCACTGATGCTTACTGCTCTGTGGCGAGGTGAGTGTTAGTGTTAGAGAGTGAGGATGAGTGGGGGAGTGGTTTTGGGGATGGAGTGAGCAGCCAAGGAATCTTGTTAGAGTAGAGCGTGACGGATCATGCCCATGTAAAGCTCTCGTAATAAAATCAAAATCAAAATCAAAAAATTAAAATCAAATCAGTACACACGTTGTCATTGTCCGAACTTTGGCCGTCCAATCAGAGACGATGCCGAAAATACTAACAATGGTTATAACAATGCTTTCGTACTTATGCGGCCTCCCACGCCATTCCCGTTACACCCCCCAGGCTATAAACCAGAAAAGGTAAGCAGTTCGTATGGTACTGCAGCCATTAGTCCAATTTCATAGCTGGAAGCCTTCCCGCTATCTCGGTATCGGTGAATAATCACCCAACGCGAATTAACATGGGGATGAGCGGAATAGTAACACATTTACAACGTTATAGAGGGTCAAATTTTGCATTGAAAGCCACTTAGCTGACATTCCTACACGAATGAATTTTTGTCTGGTGGGTCATTCCTCTCCATTTTACCATAATTTAAGCTTTTATGACGTACTAGCATCGTACCCGGCTTCGCCTGGGGTTTTCTTTCACCCGTGGTTTGGTTTGGTCCGTGGTTGCTTCCCAGTTTTCGGTCGGTGTTGCGTGAACATTAACTGCGACTGGGTATTTTTCTTCGTGTAATGTTTCCCTTTTCCTCCCATCTTCTCCCACCCCTTTCATCCCATCATCTCCCTGCCCTCACCCTCCTCTCTCCCCCCTTCCTATCCTGTTACCCACACAGACGCACTGCCCCTCTCCCTGTTTATCGCTTTGGCTTGTGACGTCATTTATCACTGTTGCCTAAGCTTGATTGAATGTTGTTGTTCAGTTAATGGGTAATCATGCTTACTGGTCAAAGACGCAATGTCCCCCCCCCCCACACACACGGGCAATAGTCGTGCAGGGCCTCCCAGCTTCGCCCGGGGGTTTGTTTCGCCCATGGTTTTGCGCATCTCCCCCTCCCCTCCCAATGTCTTTATTTTCAGGAACCGCCAACTCCTAGACGCACTGCCCCACACACGGGCATTTGTCATTCAGGCCCTCCTCGTCACTTTCAATTTATCGCTTTGGCTTGCGCAATCCGTATCGTGTGAAAAATAACTATCCTTCGTGCATGACGTCATTTAAGACGTGCCACTGCGATGACCGCGCAGAGCCAATTGTTCTTCGAGGCAACAATGTGAAAAATTCAACTTCTTTTCAAGTCAACAACGTACCAGTTTCAACTTCTAGCCTAAGAATTGACACACTCGCCCGTTTTCATTGTAGGGGTTCTCCTTCCGGGGGTCGCCGTTGGTTCATTTCTGCTATGAGACTTTGGTTTATAATGTAAGATTATTATTTTTCCCAAGTACATGAAATATGTCCAATTATGCTTCAGTATATAAGACACTTACGTTGCGGCCTCGCGCTACAATGGTTTACGTCCGCGACAAGTGAATTTATGTTATGTTTGTTGTGATGTTTGTTGCCTAACCATAGAGTCAGACTGGCAAGTGCCAGGGGCCAACCTGCGTTGGGGGCCCCGGGCCACTCACCAAATGCAAGCAAACTAAAGGCAAACCACTGCTGAATATATTCAAGAATTTATAAATTCTTGTTTTATTGGGTCCAAAGTTAAGGAATTTGCATAATTTTAATGTGGATTGTCAAAAAATTTCTCAACTGCTGGGGACCACTTGTAGTACTGTGCCAAGGTCCCACCCTAGTCTCTACACACCACTGCTTAGCGCGACACACTACCGTGTGTCTAGATTAACCAATGCTTTAACAATGCTAAAAACAACAATGTCTTTCCCCAAAGGAAGATGTGGGCAGCGCCGTATTAAGCCTCGTGCAGGCCTGGTGTTTAAGATTTACTAGCAATATCTTTCGCTTCGCTCACTCTATTGGCGTCGATCATGTAATTTCTTGGTTCATGTAATTTCTTTGATCATGTGATTTCTTAATTTCTTTTATTCCAATAGCTCACAATACTGATTATTTCGACGCAAACTAATTACAATTGTTGCTCACAGTTCGTTTATCACATACCTCAGCACGTTCTGCATTTCATCTACTTTTATTCCAAACATACGATTTGTTTGTTTGCACGTTTGTACGTCTTCTCCTCCAGAAGTAAACCTTTACGAAGGAGAGAGCAGCGCTAAATGAAAGATTGAGAACAAAGTGAGACATACATGGAAAAGATTTACTTCACGCGGTTGCTCACTCAATTCACGTACCTTGATTTTCGTTAATCCCAAACTTTAAAATTTGAATTTTTTTTTAGGGGGGGGGGGGCAGTTGCAATGATTTTAATTTTACCAAGGAAGCCTAAGCATAAACTTCCATGTTAAACGTAAAAGTTTGTAACCCTACAGTTTTTTTCCCAGAATTGACATGTATACCAACGAAATTCGGGATTTGGGATCGTGTCTTAAATACGTTGCTGCATTAAACATTTTACTGGCAACAATCGAACCGTTTGCCTTCATAGCATGGCCATTTCTTGTTTTGCTGATATTGTTGTCTTGTTGTTAGGATTCTTTGCTCTCTCTTGGAGATCGAAGCAAGGAACCGATTTTTAACTTTTATAGCTTAAAACGTAGCCATGAAAAAGGTCTCGGGCCGTTTAAACGCTATTTTAATGTGACTACAATATTCTTGTTGTTGTTCTTCATGTTGGGAAAATTTTGCTCTCACCTATAGAGATCGAACCAATGAACCGATTTTCATTTTTATAGCTTAAAATGTAGGTATTAACAAGGACCAGGGCGTTTTGAACGCCATTTTAATGTAACTACAATATGCTTGGTGTTCTTCTTCTTGTTAGTGAAATTTGCTTTCACCCAGCTATCGAACCATCGAACCGATTTTCAACTTTTATAGCTTAAAACGTAGGTCTTAATAAGGACTAGGGTTTTTTGAACGCTATTTTAATGTGACTGATTTATCTCAAAAAGTGTTCATCTCAATTATCTCATATCGCCCTTGTCTTGTACTAGAAAACAAAAACGAACTCGTTTGATGCTTAAGGTAAGGTTTAACTGATCCCAAGTAAAAGCAGCAAAGGAAAACAAATAAACTTTCCAGTAAGGTTTCGTTTACCGTAGTGTTCCTGTACTGTTTAGTCCATGTGAAACCTTACTGCTGTATTCACATGTTTTTAACAGTTTTTACTTTAGACACGATATAGGTCACATTGGTGAATTCTACTTGGTAAAACGACATCACTGACAAATCGTAAAAACTATAGTCACATAGTGTGCTTAGTACAGACCTTCAGATTAAGTAATTCAAGGTTCGTGCGACTCGTTGAAAACCTGGAAATGTTGAAAATAAAAATGATACACCAGTCCTGAAATATTGAATCTGTAATCTTGAAAAGTGGTGTTTGTATCATCAATACGATGAAGGAAAAGGAGGCGACTTGACTTGAAGAATACTATAAAAATTTAGCCCTGACACTAGGCGTGTGTGTAGCCTGTATTATACACTGTATTATTCTTGCAATAATTTTGAAATTTGGGGTATGCTTTTAATTTTATTTATACGTGTCTAATGGTTGAATACAGCAGTAAAGTGTTACATGGACTGCACAGTACATCAAGACAGCAGTATCTGAAACCTGTACAGGAAAGTTTATTTGTGTTCCTTTGCTGTTTTGACTTCGGATCAGTGAAACCTTACCTTTTAACATCAAACGAGTTCATTTTTGTTTTCTAATTTGTGATACCTTGACAGACCAAGTTGGTTTTCCATAGTCATTGCAGACGCACTGCAACCTTCATTCAGTGCAAGTCTTTCTTTTGGAAGTTGGTTTGTCCTCAGCTCTCTTTCAGCGGCTTTGTTCTTTGTTTGTAATATAGGACGGCAAGCCAAAATGGGCAACGGACACTTTAGCTTTAACACGGGAGAGTGACGTGGAACCCATTATATAAACCAATTCATAATACTGATAATGCTTCCTATTCACGTTTCCTGAAGGCGCAGTTGAATTTTGTTGTTGTTTACAGCTTATTTTTTTTGCGACGCTAGATATCCTATTTCACGTATATTAGTGCGATGCATGTCATTTTTTGTGTGTGTTCCTTTAGAGTATTAAGTTTTATTAAAACTAATTTAATGGTTAAATGCAGCAGTAGGGGTTTACTACGTGAACTGGACACAACAACAACATTGTGGCATTCTACCTCTTACAGAAAATTATTCGGAATTATTCACTACATGGTTTCCGTAAACATTTACGGTTCCACTTTTGAAAAAAAAAAAGAGAAAAAAACAGCGGAAAAGTAAACATTTAAACAGAAGAAAGTGCACACTTTGATTTGGCGGAGCAGATGTCTCCGTCCTCCTGTAAACAAAACACACAAAAAAAGGGTTAAATTATACGGTCATTGAGGTTTTATTCCGGTCGTGCATGGTACAAACGTATCAAAATTACTGAATGCCCTGTTCACTCCCTCTCCCCAGCCCCACCCCCATTTAAGACAAATGATACAGCATTACTTCAAGTGAACAGAATGACAACGACAACGGGTGGAACTTCAGATAAATTGTAATACACCAATACATACACACAATGGATCTAACCTTGTAAATAGTTAGGCATGGCAAGTGAGCAGCAGTGCTGACGATAAAAAAAATCACATGCCATCGTGAGTCCAGGAATGGAACGTGGGTCTTTGGCATGTGATTTTTTCGTCATTACTGCTATATGTCAGTCTTAGCTATTTACAATGCTGGCTCCATTGTGTTTCTTCTGTTATTACTAATATTTACAGATAATTTCTTCGTTTTGTTCAATTTTGAAACTTATTGTAAGTTGTTGTTCACTGAAACAAGAGCTATTGAACGTTCGTGTCATCTTAGTTCAATTCAATTTATTGCATGGAGTGCGTACATTACGGCTCTTAGCAAGGGGAGCGAGCAAGCGTCAAGGAGGGTGTGAGTTACAACGGAAGATACGAGGAAACATTCAAGTCGTGATTCAAGAAACCAAAAAAAATTTCAAGTACAAATACTGGAAACAAGTCACTGGTGTTAAAAGGTTTGGCAGAGTACTCATAACGTCATGAAAACATGTCAGTTATACAAAATCCTAAGTGAAGTATTAATAGTCAAATCCCTCTCGAAGTGTAAGTACACAATACGGTTTCAATAGGTATATTATTAAGTTCTCTATACGTCCTTGTAAATAGGGTATTCAAAAGAATGTGAGAAACAGTTTCGGCTCTATTACTATTACAAAGGTCGCATTTAACCAGCAGGCAGGTTTGCTTGTCTCCTCCAGACAGTGCCATAATAAGGATTCCAGTCTTCACTTAGTCAAAACTCCATTTTTACTAGTGTTAAGGAGTAGATATGTAAATCAGACAGAAAGGACTGATTGTTGTACTCTTGTCATCACAACTTTCAGTCGTAAACATCAGTAACGAACACTCCCTCCCCCCCCCCTCCCCACCAACATGTCCTTCTTTAATTCCCTTATATTAAATTATTACGGCATACTATTATACTTTTTGTGAAACGTGACTAAACAAAATAAAATTCAGCTAAATCACGAAAAAAAGTGAAGTTAAAAAATACCCAACTGAAAGGGAAAGGGTCTCACGTGTTTTAATTTACCATCTCAGCTATATTAGAAAGAAATCTGAGTTTCTAAGTTCGTGCGTTTGTTTACAAAATATTTCAAAAGATCTTCAAAATGTCGTCATGGTATCGATAAGAATGTGTGTTTAATTAGTCGTCAATGTAATGTACGTTTCTCGAATCAATTCGTGGTTAATTGATACGTCACCGTATTTCTAGTCCTAATTTTCATTCGCTATTAACACGGGCAGATGCAGACTGTGACGTGAGCGTACGACATTTTTATAAGCCTGAAATGTTCCGTTCTGTAATAAATTTCTCATTTTTTTTTCCAGGAACTGAACGACTTTCGATCGAAAACGAGTTTATTATGGTGCTACGACTGGGTAACGGTCCCCATTGTCTACACTCAGGTAAACAAACGACAAAAAAAACCTAATCTTTGGTTAAAATGAGGCATTTTGCTTTTCACTCATCGGCTTTCACCCCACCATGGTATAGATAAAAATGTGTGTTCAAGTAGTCGTCGTCGTCGTTTCTTGAATCAATTCGTGGTTTACTGATTCGTCACCGTACGTTTAGTCTTAATTTTTAGACATTTTTTTTTCCACTATGCCAGTGCTACCGCCGCCAACACTACCAAAAAATACGAAAATTATTTTACATTAAAGGTAAATAAATAAGGAGTTTGGTGTGGTAAGGAAAATTTTCCACAACAACCTTACCAAGAAGTGTCAAAAAGCACTAAATATCGCTGGAAATGCGTTAGCAGCTTTCGGACCCATTATTTATTTTCCCACTAAAAAACAAAACTCCTAGGTGCAGTACTGAACTGATAATGATGACGTTTCTTCCCTGCATTGTTGATTGGATTTTTCAGATTTAATGGTAAGAAATTTCAAACCTTCAACAAAAAATGGGGAAAAAGCTGTATTAAAAAATAATCCTAAGGTCAGATTAAGTTTAAACAGAACGGGTAGCCAATTGGCTCGGAAGGGTTAAATAAATATACATGCAAACCCATTTACGTTGCCTTTTGGACTTATATGTCAGACTGCCTGAGCAGGGAATCGAACCCATGACCTTTGAAACCAAAGGCCGAGGTCCTATCGCTGAGGTGTCAGAATGATTCCGCGAGAAGACCTCGGCCTTTGGTTTCAAAGGTCGTGGGTTCGATTCCCCGCTCAGGCAGTCTGACATATAAGTTCAAAAGGTTTGCATCTGTATTTATTTAGTCAAATTAGGTCCTATTCAGCCATGTTGCATGGGTGCGCGGGTAGCTGCGAGCACTGGGGCGTCAGATTCGATAGGCGTCTTGGTCCCAGCTGTACATCTCTGGCTTCTTACAGACCTGGGTTCGATCCTGGTGAAGGGAACTGTATATGTACTGGTTTTTCTCCAGTTGTTTCCCGCCCGTTTCACGAGGGCTTCCTCCGGGTACTTCAGTTTCCTCCCTCATGCGACAAAAAGCAACTGTCCTAATGATGGTATCTTCCACCTAACATCTGACCTTCAAAAAGCTCTAAGTTTATTGGCCGACAACGTCTATTCTAACACCCTTTATAGTTTGTACACCCAGTTAAATCCGCACATACAATGTTTAAGTAATTCATATAATGTGTTTCAGGTCGTGACTTGGGCTACTCACATTTTCTTCATAGTATGTCTGATTGGGCGTCAATATCTTGACCCAGAGCAAGGCTATCCCAATCATGATCTCGACATGTACGTGCCATTCTTCACTCTGCTCCAGTTCTTCTTCTATGTCGGATGGCTCAAGGTAATGTTATAGACATCTTTTAATGTTAAGGACGGAAAAGCCAAAGGCTCAACAAGAGTTAAATAAATACAGATGCACTTTTGGACTTGTAGTCAGACTGCCTGAGTGGAGAATCGAACATACGACCTTTGGAACCAAAGGCCAAGGTCCATTCATGCCAAGGTCCTACCGCTGAGCCATACTGACATGGCCAAAAGGAATCGTCCATTGGCAGCATTTAACACGTGCATATATACATATAAACATACACTATCCATTCGCCACTGGAGGGACGCTTATTTGCCGTTCCACACTCCAAGTGAAACGAATGGAACACTTAAACGTGAAATAAGGATTAAGGACGGAAAAGCCAAAGGCTCAACAAGAGTTAAATGCACGTGTTAAATGCTGCCTATGGACGTTTCGTTTTGGTGGTGTCAGTATGGCTCAGCGGAATGACCTTGGCCTTTGGTTCCAAAGGTCGTGGGTTCGATTCCCCGCTCAGGCAGTCTGACATATAAGTCCAAAAGGCAACGTAAATAGGTTTGCATCTGTATTTATATAATATTTTAATGTTGTGCTATTTTTAAATCTTTTTCTTCCTTTCCTACGACAGGTAGCAGAGCAACTGATCAATCCATTTGGCGAAGATGAAGATGATTTTGAAACCAACTGGTTGATTGATAGACATATCCAAGTCTCGTATTTGGGCGTTGATGAACTCCATGGAAAATCACCTCGTATTGAGAAAGATATCTTTTGGGATGACCGGCAACCCAACGTTCCATATACGCAGGCTACTTTGATTCACAAGATTCCCAGTTACGGCGGTTCTACCATGCACCTCAGGTAATCTGTTGGTCAGAAACCACACTAAACTTCAAGCCTTAGAAGATAAATTTACGGTCTAAGCTAATGGGTAAATGTGTGTCCTGTTTCGAGCCAAATAAAATGGCATCACGATGGTGTTATTTATGTAAATTAATTCTCATTAGTTTAGATAATGAAAGGATAATGAGATAACCCCACGCAACTTCACACCAATTTTTACGTGTTAAATGCAACCATGAACTGTCGTTTTGTTGTTCTTCTTGTCAGAAATTTGTCCGTCAGACCTAGCATCTATTCCACTGAGCAGATTATTTGCATTCTTGTTTAAGATGATTGATATTCTCGTGCCGAATTCCGAATTGCCCAATTGCCCAAGTCCTAATGGGGGGAAAAACAACAGCAAACAAGTTACGGCCAAAAACTACGGCCAAAAACTACCAAAAACAAGACAACTATCAAAAACTTGTCTTGATTATCTTATCGTGTTAGATGATGTAGAAGGATTTCAATGCTGAACTCGTGGTCCATAATAGTGGTGCTTTGCTGAGCGGTTACAATAGTTTTGCCGTGCTTCCGTGATCACTGTTGCACTTGAGGGTTACAGAGCCTACTATAAAGCAACGTGTTCACATCATAAACAGGTTACCATAAAAATCAGCAATTCTCAGGCTTGCGTCTGTATTTATTTAAAAAAAAATAATATTAATGCAAAGGAAAAAAAATGCTAAATCGTAAATAGCAGAATGTAAGGCTACACTTGAAAAAAAAATCCTTAAAATCGGTGAAGTCAGGGAAAAAAACTTATAGGGTTCGTTATGATTCTAACACAAACTAGGCTTTAAGTGACTGAAAGACGAACACCATGAACCAGGTGCCGCTTATGATTTGTGTTAGAACCACACTTACCACGGATGATTTTTCTTATTTCACTGATTTTAAGGATTTTTCTAATACAGCTTTACATCCTGCTGTCTACGCTTTGTTAGCGCAAAGAACACACTAACTGAAACTGTACGCCAAGTTAACATTTTGGTTGTATGGTACTTAAATAGGGTTGCAAAACCAAAAATGGTTACATACAAAATTACACCAATAGGGGCTTAAAAAAAAGCATCTATACAGAAAGATTTACAAAAATCTCACCATTGAAATCACTGTTCCTTCTGAAATGAAGTAATTAACAATTGAGCAACTTAATGTTACGGTTATAACTATTAAAGTGTACATGTCACAGAAAGTCGTTTCAAACCCATAGTGAAGCCATGATGATATTAGGAGACAAGAATGCGCTGACAGCATCCACAACCAACAGAGTAGTCAAACAGCTAGGATTTTTGCTTTAATTTAACTTTTTCTCACTTAGTATTAACTGTCTCCTTGCACTTTGAATAGCATATGTAAGAGACATTTTCCGGGCTTGCCAAATTTTGAATACCTGAAGTTGCCAAAAGCAGCGATGACCAGGAACAATGAGTGTAACCATTACATCATCTACCATGCATCTGTTACAGTTTCCACATTCTCTATATATCTAACTTCACCTGGCTTCAATCTCTCCTAAGTTCTCACCCTTATTCAATTATCCCACTATTTCGAGTGCACTTTCTTCGCTCTTTCCCTCACCACCACTTCCTTTTCTTTTTTTTTTCTTTCCTTAATATCCTTTTGTCTGGAAATCTTTCCCTTCTCTCTGTAATCACCTCTGTTGGACACCATTTACGACAAATGTTTATCTTATTACTGTACTACATTTAGGCAAGCGAAGCATGACGCTGAGCCTTATAATGGATACCTAACGCAAACCTGTATGTCTCTTGTTACGATAACATTACCCTGCTTGGAATTCGTACTTCAACGGTTGCCAGATTGGCTACCTTACCTTACTGGCAGGTATGTGAAAGTGTGTAGTGACTTAGGCTACGTGTTAATTGGCTATAATCCTAAAACGGCAGATGAGAGCGAAATGCAACTGCTATACACAGGGGGTGCCCAGAGGAAAACAAGCGAGGAGCGAGTGGCTTTTCATTACAATTTTTGGGCAGGACAAACCCAATGCCATGAAGCAAGGAGCCAAAACCAAAGAGTGACACCAACTCTTTCATGGGGTGATCATGGTGGCTGAGTGATGGCACAGCCGTCAATCTAGTTACCTGAAGATATTTTCCGAGACTTTATGTCCAACTTGATTAACACTCATCTTCACCAAGTTAAGATATTAGATCTTTTAAAACTCGATCTCACA
>JAHWFP010142582.1:6286-41497 GCA_023313725.1 Lithobius niger | reverse complement strand
GTAATGTTATTCGCAAAACTCCTTGAGTTGAGATGCATGGTAGGAACCTTTCAAATTTTTGAGTGTTGCAGGGTCCTCCAACTGATAGGTTAAAGGGCCTAGTTTCTTCTTAATCGAAAAAGGGCCTTCAAACCGAACTGCGAGTTTAGAAGCAAACGATTTTACCTTTTGGATCCTATAATGTGCCATTTTCAAGACAAGCTGTCCCTCCACAAACTCAATGGGTTTACGTTTTACATCTAACACTGCCTGATTTGTATCCTGAGCGTCCTCCAAATTTTTCCTTGCTAAAGTATAATAGCATCAGACAAACGTTTCGTTAGGTTGGTAGCCCAAGTAGCCGACTGTTTATCCAAGGGAAAATTCGACAAAACATCACAATCTGTTGGGAGACGAAGCTCTCTTCCGTACTCCAAGAATGCAGGAGAAAAGCCGGTAGACTTTGAAACGAAAGCCCTCAAACCCATCAAGATGAAAGGAAGATCAACATCCCACTTCTTGTGATTAGCAGCTGATCGAGTTCTAATCAATGACTTAATCGCCCCTATTAGGCGTTCTGCAGGATTACCCTCAGGTGAATAAAAAGACAGTGTTCGATGTTCAATTCCATAGATCTTACACAGTGCTTTGAGCACAGAGGATAAAAAATTTTTCCCATTGTCCGAAACCAGTGTTTTGCAGCAGCCGTATCGAGAAAACACCTCCCTAGCAAGAGTTTCCGCCACCGTGATAGCTGTCGCATTTTTCATGGGAAATGCTTTATGCTATTTAGTTAACTGTAAACGAGCGCCACCGAAAAACGCTTGTTTTTCAAAAATTAGAAATTTTTTTTTCCTTGGAGCACCCAAATGCCTCGCCGAGGCATATTCAGCCGTTTTCTTAATAATGGACCGAATCGGCCCAAATTTTAAACGTCAATAGCCTGTCCAAATACAAGACTCTTGGGGAAGCCCAAATCCGGACCTTCCACCCGGAAGAACCTTTAAACGACGTTTGAAGATCATCTCAAAGCCACTACAGCCTACCTTCAACATGGCCGCCATTGCTGAACTCTGTATTTTTGTATTTTCATTTTATCCCTTTTCTTTTAGGGCAAAAATCCCGAACATACTAGCTTAGTGTATTGTAAGAGGATTTATACAGACAACCAATTTGTAGTGTGATATTTTTTATTGTGTTTGTCGGCCGCAACCCATATGAAAAATTTCCACAACGATCGATTTTAACTTTAAAAAAGTTAAACGTTAAATGTTCCCAGTAACTTAATGCGTTATAGCATTCAACTAAGCTAGTTTATTTAACCGCATTTATACTTTATTTATATTCTTTTACCCCCAGAAACGCTACCATATGTCCAAACGTATAAACGTATTACGACCTGGCATTCTACCGGACACGAATTTTTCAGTGTTTATATGTTTATTTTAGTTCTCCTCTTACCTGACTGAGACCTACCGAATGCCACCAATAGCTTGATCTACTATTAAACACTAAAAGAATTCTTTAAAAGATCTGTTCAACCCGTTTCCGAATGTCAAACTGTGCAAAAACTTCGAATCCTCCATTTTTGCCCCCCTCCCCAGCCAAAACTAGTTGTGGTGTTTAACACTGCAGTTTATCGTTAAAGCTTGTTTAATTTAATAGTAATGTTAAATGTTTAATGTTACCCAAAGCCATGTAATAAGCTTTAACAAGAGCCTAATCACGTTGCAATCATGTAAATATGGAATCCATAGCCAATAATACAAAGTAAAGGCCTATTTCCAAAAGTTCAATTGAGTGAAACTCAAAACAGGCCTATCTTTTCCGTCTTACATGTCCCTACTCCTTCAAACGGCTCTGCACCCAGTTCCTTTGTTCATCCGACTTCTCCTCCCACTTTCCATTGTTCTCAAGGCCCTCAGCCAATCAGGCCCCTGCAGCTATCCTCGGCGTCCGCGCCTACTTCCGGTAATGTGTATAAAACCCCAGCCCCAAAATCCCTCGTTAGCACAGCTCACAGATCTCAAGCTAGAGACCGGTCACGCCAGTCGGGAGTGGAGACGCCATGTCCGGAGAATGCCATGCCGGGCATGATGGTAGTGGTTCGTATGTTATAGTTTAGCTTTTGAAAGTTCAGTTTAGGAGCCCCATATTCTAAATTTTAGTTTAAAACTTAACTTTAACTCTCTAGCTTGGAGAAAATTATGGTGGAGACGCCTGTAGCGGCATCTTAGGTTCTCTCTCCCCATAACGTCAGAGTGGTTCTCTTACTAAAAACCAACTTTTCCAGTTTAATTTAAATGGATTTTTAAACTTAAACTACTTGACGGTTTGATCTTTGTGGAAGTCAAATTGAAACAAACTGATGCCTGAGTGTAAAATTGCCGGGCTTTTTATTACTTAGAAAAGTTCTCGAGGGAACTAAGGGAGGTTGATCTTTTTGTACTTGGAAAACTTAGAAACATAACTGTGGACGGTTGATCATGTAGAAACATACTGTCAGACTTTTATCAGTTGCGGCTGTTAAGTCTTGTGGGTGTCTCCGGGAGCACCTAATATTACTTTTTCTATTGTGAAAATTTAAACTTTTATTCAAACCAAGTGTGTTTGTCTGATTTTATGATGTACTAACGTATTTTCAAACTTGCTACTTTTTGTAAATTCTACTTGTTGCCTATTTAATTAATTGGTATTCAAAAGCTTTCAGAAGCAAACCTTAATGTAAAGTGTACTTTCATTCTCTGTCGCAAAAATAAAACCAGGAGTTTTAAGCTTCAGTCGTTTGCTAGATTTGATTAATTGTATTTTAGTATAAAATTAAATATGTAGCCCATCTTTAGATTTTAGCTAGTTAAACAGTTAAATCCACCGTTGGTGGCAGCGATACAGACGGTTTAAGGTTAGGCTCCTTTAATTAGGACAGTGTCCATGCTGTGTTGAATAACGTAAAAAGTCGTCATTAACACCGATTAACCTCAAGCTGAAACTCCACGTACACCAGGGAAACCAGGGGCGTTACAAGCACCTAAGCCGTCGTAGCGTCCGCCGTTACATAACGTATCTAAAGTTACAAGCAGGAAACGATTTCTTTTTGTACTAGTCGGGAGTGGCCCACAAATGTCGATACAGACAACATCACCGGGCAACTGAGGAACCGGAGCTTTACCTGTGGAGCCGTGCCTACCCACATATGAAGCCTTACATGTCTGACACGTGAAACACTTTCTAACGTAGCTCGCCACGTCCTTAATCATCCCAAACCTTGTATACGATCTTTGCAACTGCTTAAGAGTGCGAGCAACACCATGGTGACCAGACACATCATCATTATGAGCAGATGCTACTAAACGCATCCTTTCAGCCTTAGGGAACAACATCCGGAAGCTTCGACTCCTCCCAAAGAAGAAAATTGTTTGCCTAACAAACCCTCATGAACAATAGCATGAATGCCTTCACGCCTAGCCCTCTTCCCCACCCTATATAAAGAATAAGGGACACCGTCCACAATGTGACTTTTAACCAATGACAACAATGGTTCAACCGCTTGTGCCGCTTTTAAACGCTCACTATCCACTTGCTGTAAAGATGCTGCAGTTAAAGCCTCGGCCGGTAAACGTGATAAATAATCAGCAGCTACATTTGTCTTTCCAGAACGATAAATGATGTCAAATTCGAAACATGCAAGACGTAACGCCCAACGTGCCAAAATTCCCGTGGGATCCCTAGCAGTTCTTAACCACTGCAACGAACGCTGGTCGTATTCAACAACAAATTTAGTAGCTTCAACGTAGGGCCTAAATAACTCCACACTCCATAGAACGGCAAGGGCCTCCTTCTGAACCGCAGAAAATTTAGTCTCGTTAGGTCTTAAGGTACGGCTAGCATACACAACGGGACGTTCACCACAAGGGCCCTCCTGAATCAAAACCGCCCCAAGAGACATGGAGGAAACGTCCAACGGATAAGGAAAGGTTTGGAAAAATCGGGTTGGGCCAAAACTGGGGGATTCGTTAAACATCTCTTCAATTCTTCAAAAGCTTCTTGATGTTGTGGAAGCCACTTCCATTTACCTTTAATCTTTGTTAAATTGTACAAACAACTTAAGAGTCTAGCAAATGAAGGGACATAACGACGTAGCCAGATACATAACGACGTAGCTAGAAAACCCCTCAAGTGACGCAAAGTACGGGGTGGTCGACTTTCCTTAACGGCCAAAATGTTCTGTGGGTCGGGTAAAATGCCCTCTTTTGTGAGAATAAATCCCAAAATCCTAGCCTCTGCCCTACATAACATAAATTTCTCTACATTAACAGTTAGGTTAGCATAATCTAGTCGACTCAGTACAAAATCCAATTTAGCTACATGCGTGGAAAACAAATCGTCTACAGCCGTTATGTCGTCTTGGTAAAGAAACACGGGGTATTGTTGCGACATTAACAATTGATCAATCATGCGCTGAAACACTTTCCCAGCGTTACGCATACCAAACATGGCATACAAAGGTTCCAGATGTTGATTGGGGATGGAAAAAGCTGCTAATTTACTTGATTCATTGCCAAGGGGAATTTGATGATAGGCCGATGGTAAGTCAATTGTTGTAATAAACTTTGGAGTGCCTAATGACGCAAGAATGGTGTCAATTGCAGGGAAGGGATACCCATCGTGAACCGTAGCTGCGTTCAAAAATCGAAAATCTATGATAAATCTAAACCCTCCATCAGATTTTTTCTTAAGATAGCAAGGGGCCGAGTTAGGGGAGGTTGACTTCCTAATTCTACCTTCTTTTAACAATTTTTCGACTTCATTGTTAAGGAGCTGTAATTTCGCCGGACTTACAGGATAAGGAGTACAAGTTATTGGTTTATTAGATGTTAGTTCAATATGCATCTCCATAGTTCTACAGTGGCCGGGGGTGTCTCTAAAAACTCTTGGATACTTTGCGAATACAGTAACTACCTCAACTTTTTGTGCCTCACTTATAGGTGCTCTATCCAAAATCGATTGCCAACGTGGCGTATCCTCAACTAAAGCACAATGTTCATTGTTACTTAAACTCGACAGAAACCTGTACCTTATAACTGGTAAATCATCATACCACCATTGTTCGGACGGAATACTAAGTTCAATCTTAGCTCTTCTCATTAAATCTGTACCCAAAATCATATCTTGAGACAGTCCATCACAAACAATAAATGCATGGTGAAAAACCTTCCCTGGCAAAAAAATTTCCAAAGTACACCAACCCTTACATGACATCCAATCTCCACTTGCTGTTATTAAATTTAACTTAATGTTATTCAAGAGCATACTCTTATTTAACGAATCAAAAGCTTTCCCTGACAACAAAGTATACACTGATCCCGAATTCCAAATTTCCGTATACATTCCATTCTGGACAGTAACAGGGACCAAAGGCTTCAAACCGCTTCCGGTTGAAGATTAATCTGTACCACATTGACCCTATTGTCGAAATCATCCGCAGACGGGCCTATACCAACGGATGGTTTAAGTTTCCCGGGTTGGGTTGTTGAGGAGGAGGGGATGATGATTAACTCTCAGATGGGGACACTGCCGAGAAAAATGAGAGGCCTCACCACAATTTCAACACTTACAATCATTTCTAAACTCACGTTTAGGATTAGCATTAGTATCAGTTTGCACACTTTTACCCTCTTTCTGACGATTTTTAGGACAAGGTTGAATCACTGACGTTCCCCGAGTGTTCGAAATTCCCGAAGGGGGAGGGGGGGGGGAGGGAGAAGGACTGCCGATCGATTAAACCTCTCAACCATAGCATCAGCTCTCAATAATTCCTGCGCATCTTTATTCCTCTCAGCTATAACCAAACGCATTTGCCTTTGTACTCTTGCTGCAGCATCACGTAATTCATACGCATCGTGAAAGGATTGTAACGCAATCATGGCTCGGACACCCGGTGCTAAGTTTGACAACATAATTCTAACCAAGTCTTTGCCCATGATTGGTTCGTGGAGACGTCCATTTAACTCAATAACTTCATTACAAAACGTTTCGACATCTTCCTCAAACCTATGACGACGAGCATAAATTTTATCGAAAATCATTTCTTGCTGATGCGCACTAATAAATCTACGCTTAATAGCAAACTGAAAGTGAGGCCAATCAACCGACGTTCTCTCTGACTCCCACCATAATAACGCTTGGCCACTCAAATGAAGTGGAACCCATGTTTTCAAAAATTGTTTTGAAGGCATACCCAAAGTCAACATTATGTTGTTACAGTCCCTCAAAAAATCTGACACTCCGTAAGATTCATTGACCCCATCAAATGTACGCAGTTTTACCTTCGGTTGCCACCCTCTCGGCAATTCCAAGGGAGGGGGGGGGAGGTTGAAAATTACGTAAAATTTGTTCCACTCGAAATTTATCACGCAATAAATCATCATACTCTTGCCTCGTGATCAATACAATATTTGTATCGTCAAATTCAACATGAGGCCCAGTTCTAGTGGCTTTTAAGTCTACGTCCCTACCTCCGGCGGAATTGCTGTATCAAGTATAGAGTTGGCCTCCGTCAGAATCCTCGTGTTGGTTCCCGTACTGCTTCCTCTCAAGAACATCATTATGAAAATTCCAAGAGGAAAAAAAAGAATTAATACTCTTAAACCCACACAAAAAAATCTACACTTCCAACCACAACACACAGTATTACAATACTCTTAAAGTTTACACAAATTGTTTTTCCCCCCCATACATAAAAAAACAAGGGCATTCAAGGGCGTAGAACCAAGAGTTTGAAATCCAATATCAACTAAACAAAATCGTGACAAATTAAACCTACGACTAAGGGTAGAACACTATACACCAGGGTGAAACGAGACAAACGTATGGCGTTGTCGCTTAGCGCTTTTGCGCTCGCCCTCTCAAATTTTACTGGAGGAAAAAAATTCTTTGCGGCACAATCAACCTTTCGGATTTCACTTAAGACCTGTTATAAATTACCCCCCAAAACCAATCAAAAGTACGCCCAAGAAAAACCGTAATAAAGTAATAAGAAAAAAAATTCACAACTTTACAGTACAAGAAAAAAAATTGTCCTCCCGTGAAAACACGGAAATCGATTTTTCTTTTCTTGCTTAACGCAATCAAACACTTTACTTTTTTTTCTTTCTTCTCGTTTACAATCAAAATCACATTTAACAACACCAAACCATGCATAAGTAATACTCGCAGAGAATAGAACGCTTGAGTAAAACTGAAAAAAACAAAGCCCCCACGTGTGGGAAATTAAATATTACCTCCTTAACTATGGGGGAAGGGGGGGGATTTCACACCAAATACCACTTGGCAACTGTCTCCTTTCCTCCTTTGTTGGCTTCTGTTTGCGGTCTAGGGGTTCTCAATTCTCACTTATCCCTGGGTGTTCATACGGAAGAAACTCAATGGAGTATGCGAAGGGGGGGGGATGGCCCAGGTATCATTTCTGGAGGTAATTGAGCAAAACTAAGTTGACTACTGCTCACGGGTGTGGAACGCTCCAGATAACTTAAATGGCTTTAGTCCTGACCACATACAAACACTTACTGAAACCTTTACGCATATTAATTAAATCTCTGCAAGTACGAATATGCATTAGACAAAAAAGATCAAAAAAGATCAGTACATGTATTAATTTCAACACCGCCACGTTATACAGGTTAAAATTAATACATTCGGGATTAAAATTACAATCGATTGATCAAGAACATTCAAACATTTTTTTGTTTCATATCAAACCCGGGTATCGGGAATATCGACAATTGCTTCTTCAGGGACGGTCCTCGATTTATCAAACGTTCACACAAACTCTCACGGACGGGTTACCAAAACGTGAATAGCTCGCAACTTTTAGAATCTTCGTTTCGTCGAGAATGGCTCATGTAATGAACGGGAAAAGAACAGGGATTATTAACACATTCAAATAAGCTTAACGGTTTACGTCGCATTAGTGAAATGTCACGAATTTGTTCGCCATTCAAAGATTAATTTCATTGCTTCATTTCATGCCTCTCGGGAAATAAATTTGTCAGTGAACAGTTTCTTTTTCTCAAGCTGCTTACAAGTGACTGCTAAGCCGCACTCTGACAGAAACTTACTATACGTCACGAAGGAGCCAAAGTTATCTCATTAAGTTAATGGTGCCTATTATATTATTACGATATTCACCTTTTTCTTCCGGACGCTGGTTTCCATACATATGTGCCCCGTCGTCTCCCGTCCCAATGAACCGCTGGTGTCGGAGTCAGAAACAAGAACGCATGACGCCTCTGCGTTAGATTAACGGGACCCGGCTTCCAATCCTCACCTGCCGGGAAAATGGCACCAAATCCAGACTAAGGCTTCATCTTACGTTTTGCATGTCAGCTTTCGGCCTGAACCGTCCTTGGTCCGTCCTTGCTCCTTCATTGCTCCTTCATTGCTCTTTTATTACTTGATTGATACTGCGCACACGCGACCTTCGCATTTTATCCCAGGGTGATTTACATAAAAAGACTCAAGAAACAATTTACAAAATCGTTAAGTACAGAAAACATCAAAATCAAATTAATATCCCATTTGGTAAATATCCTGGATATTTGTTTAAACCAAAAACATGACATGATACAAACTAAATTTAAAAAGTAAGAATTACAAAAATACCATTAATACAAACAAGGCCCATCGAGAGGCAGCAACTCCAGTGCCCACAAGGACCAGACGCCAGCACTATACCAGTAGGGGGAGGATGGCAAGCGACAAGCGATTCGGCAATACAACAAGGATGCTCCCCACGGAGTGCCAGACGTGCCAAAATGATTCAAGCAAAAAAGCCATTATGCGAAAAATATTCCCACACCGGCTCTTACCGAGTGTCGAAGTTTTTTCTCGTTTCGGGTCACAACCGCCAGGAACTCCCTTCCCGAGAATGTGGTCGCTGCTCGTTGCCCTCAACACTTTCAGACTTTTCTCAGGGTCTGCAGTCTCCACATTTTCTTTAAGCGCAAGGTCTACCGCTGACTTCATTCGACCACGGGATCAGTGTAAGTGATACCTGCCCTTCTGTCCTCTCAGTCACTATTGTGACGGCACGTTATTTCTAGAGGAATCGGCGTGTCGACAGGGCATGACCGTCAATCTTGGGCAGGCAGATAGGGCCAAATGATCTTATGATTATTAACTGGTGATATCAATTACACCAAAATAATAAACGGCACGCTACCCCATGGTGTGTTCGTTGATTAGGTCCTTCCACAAAGATTCTCCGGCCACGACAGGTCAACTGGAATTTTGTGGTAAAAACCCATGACACTTCAACAAGAGCTTTGTGTGTTGGTTAACTGGATGGCGTTTTTAAGAGCACTGGGCGGAAATCAATACGCCCAAACTTCATTTCACTGTTTTCACTTACTAAATAGGCGAAAAATCAAGAACACTGGGCCAAAACCAATACGCCATTTCATTCACAGAATGGACGACAATTAATGAGCACTGGGCAGAAATCATTTGCCATTCATGAATATACCGTGATGATATATTTATTAGGCAATTCGTACTTTTATAGAAAGTAGCCAATAACATAATAATTCTTATTTAAAGAATCTACATAATTTATGATGTGCGTGCGTGCGTGCGTGCGTGTTTGTACCTCTACTCCTCTGGAACCAAGGCACCTACAAAGATGGGAGTAGGACCAAACGAAAGATAATTAAATTGCGCTTTTAATATGCCTATTTTCATCGCTATAACTTGATATTATCACCCTCAAATATGCGAAAAACCCTGTAAAACTAACGTCAAAGTTTTTTTTTAAACCCTCTTGATGATTGTTCATGACGTAATAGTTTGTTCATGAAAACCTCCTCGGGCGAAGAGAGATGATCTGGAAAAGGATGCATGGACAACATATTTCGCAACACACCACATATAGGTCTTAAACTCGGTTTTGTATTCACTGGCTTGACGCATGGAAAAATCAAAACACTAGATTTGGTTTTAAAACGGTGTTTGCGCTGATTGAGTGAGCGAAGCGAACGAAAATCAGTGTTTGTCATCAGAAACAGTGCTTTTCTGAAGTGATAAATTGCTTGATCTTAACTTTTTGCTCGACTCCTTGGACGTAAAAACATAATACTAACCTTCTCTCGAGATAACCGATATCTCGTACTACACTCTTATAATTTGCTTGATCGTTTTTTATGTGGAAGGTCTGTATCATAGGTGTTGCAGCAAGAAATCTTCTCGAGCGCAGCGAGACGACGCGGAATGAGCTAGCGAAGCGAGCGACTCCGCTAGTCTACATAATTAAAATCATATGATGTGCGTGCGCGTTTGTACCTGTACTCCTCTGGAACCAAAGCACCTACAAAGATGGGAGTAGGACCAAAGAAAGATAATTAAATTTCGCTTTTAATAGACCTATTTTCATCACTGTAACTTGCTATCACCCTCAAATAAGCGAAAGAACCTGAAAAATTAACGTCAAAGTTTTTTTTAACCCTTCTGGTGTTTGTTTATGACGTCATGAGGTTCGTTCATGACGTCATAGTTTGTTCAAAACCTCCTCGAGCAAAGAAAGATGATCTGGAAAAGGATGCACGGACGACGTATTTTGCAACACACCACATATAGATCTTAAACTCGGTTTTGTATTCACTGGCTTGACGCATGGAAAAATCAAAACACTAGATTTGGTTTTAAAACTGTGTCAAACAGTCGTGTTTCTGAAGGAAGGAAGAAATGAATGGAAAGATGGAAGGACTATGAAAAAAAGGAAGGAAGGATGTGAGAATGGAAGGATGAATGGAAGGATGGAGGGAAAGATGGAAGAAAGGAAGCGAGGAAGGAAGAAATGATGAATGGAAGGAAGGAACGAATTAAGGATGGATGGAAGGAGAAGGACGTATGGATGGAAGGTAGGATGGAAGGAACGATAGAAGAATGGATGGAAGGAAGAATGGAAGGAAAGAAGAAATGATGGGTGGAAAGATGAAAAGAAGGAAGGAAGGATGGATGGATGGAAGTAAGAAAGGATGGAAGGAAAGGAAGGAAGGAAGAAAGATGGATGGATGGAAGGATAGAAGGAAGGATGGATGGATCGAAGGAAGGAAGAAAGGATGGAAGGAAAGGAAGGAAGGAAGGAAGAAAGGATGTATGGATGGAACGAGGGATGGAAAGATAGAAGGAAGGATGGATGGATCGAAGCAAGGATGGATGGATGGAAGGTAGGATGGAAGGATGGAAAAAAGGAAGGATGGAAGGAAGGGTGGAAGGAAGGAAGGATGGGTGGACCTGAAGGTGTATCAACTGACTTGATGCATGGAAAAAACAGACCCATAGACCTGGTTTTAAAATGGCGTCATTTTTTTTGGATTCTGAAGCACGGCAGTATGTGGATTGAGCGAGCGATTTCCACGTAAACTAAAACTTTTCAATGTGTATCTCGCTTTGCTCTCGCAATCTTTCAGCTCTCACCTTCGTAGGAGATTACATCTGACGTTCTGCAGATGTTTCTCCAAGTGAGGGACCATCAGAAAGTGAAGTGATAAGACGCCCATGGAAAAGTCTGTACTGAGCACGACGTAAAGAACAATATTCTTAAAATAAGTAAAACAAGAAAACCCTTATAAAGTGTATACTAACACAAATTACAAGTGACATGTGGTTCTTGGTGGTTACGATGATTCAGTCATGTTTCTGAGGAAATGTTTGGCTGATTGAGTGAGTGAAGCGAACGAAAATCAGCGTTTACCATCAGAACAGCGCTTTTCTGATAAATTGCTTGATCTTTTTGCTTGCCTCCTTGGATGTACAAAAAATATTGACCTTCTCTCGAGATAACCGATATCGCATTCTATACTCTTATAATTTGCGTGATAGTTTTTTTATGTGGAAGGTCTGTCAGTATCATAAGTGTTGCAGCAAGAAATCTCCTCAAGCGTAGCGAGACGACGCGGAATGATCGAGCGAAGCGAGCGCTCCGCTAGTTAATCATTATAATAGTGGTGTCCTAAAGGAACTGATCAAGTCAGCTGGGGGAGGAGTAAGAGTGGCTCATTCTACCCTCTATCAATGTTTACAGCCTGACTGAAAAGCTGCAACTGCTTTGAAGTAGAAGGGTTGCCCGTGCATTAATCGCACTGCAGGGATCAGGTCGCTTTTATGCTGAATCTCGGATGTGCACCTGGCTCTCGGAATGGAGGAATTTCTTGAAAAGGAGGTATTTCTGGATATAAGTCCATATGGAAGTTTTTCATCAGTTTGTTGCGTGTGACATGCCCCTTCATTTGTGACATACATGTGGAGAGGCTTAGGACTGACTCTCCACTTGGAGCAAAACCTGGAATTTAAAATTAAACATAGACCAGTGTCATGTAATTACGTTCTGTTCTTACAGAAACCTTAACCCTCTTACCTATAGGTACACATTAAACCATATGGAGTTAAAACGTGTCACCTCAGTTAATGACTTAGGAATTGTTTTGCAGTCTAACTGTCTTTTCAATCAGCACATTACTGCTATAGGTGTATAAAGCCTTCAAAATGCTTGGTTTTTTGAAAAGGTCTCTCTATTTTGTGGCAGATTCTAAAACTATTATTTCTATTTTTAATGCTGTTGTGCGTAGTATATTAAATTATGGGTCCATTGTGTAGGATCCCTCCCGGATCTATTTGATAAATGAAATAGAGCGATTGCAGCGAAATTTTGTTAAGGTAAATTTGTTTCAAAAATGGCATAAATCGCGATAATTACACGTACGAAGAGCTATGCAATAGTTTTCAAATTCCAACTTTACATCAATTTCGAAAATCTTTACGCCACAACTTCTTATACAATTTATTGCATAATAAAGTTTGTTTCACTCAACTTTTAAGACAACTTTATAGTCATGTCCCCTCAGTTGCCACTAGGACTAAAACAATTTTCGGCATTCTAAATACTAGAACTGATTACAAAGAAGACTCTGGCACTATTCTCTACCCAACCTTTGCAACAAACATAACCTTAATCCATTTACAACATTTTCCAGCTGGAAAGCTGCCATATAAAAATATGAGTTATAATCCTAGGGTACTCTGCCCAAAATTCATGTCAATTAACATATATTTCTTAAATGTTCGCTTCAATGTTTTGCCACCTCCCCTCTTGGTTCTGTTATGGGGTTTTTTACCTGTTGAATCAATACTACAAAATAAAAAAAATAAAAAATAAATACATTTCCGTTACACGCTATGTATTAAGTACAGTAATGGATCCAATTCATAGCCTTGTAGAACTCAACATTTTTTGTCGATTATGTGCCTATTTAATTCTTATAGTCATACTATTGTTTTCCTATTATCTAAATAACTTCATCACTATATGGTAAATTTTTACTCTTAATCCTATTTTTTTACATTTTTTAAATAAAATATTTTTCTCAAACGTGCCAAATGCTTTCTGTAAATCTTATAGTACTACTCTTACATATTTCGCATCAGTAAGTTCCCCTTTTACAATGTCATTTAGTTCTATTAGAAGGTCAGTTGTACCTTTATTCTTTGCATATCCATACTGGCTATATTGCTTAATAGTTCTGTTTTATCTAACAAATTTCTTATTTTTTGGGCCAAAATTGTTGTATCAGTATCAGTATTATAATTAAAGCAGTGCTCTTGATCTGTAATATGCCAACCTTATAAATTAAATTTTAAATGTGTCTGGCCAGATGTCCTTATTTATTCCGCTTATTAATTTGCAAATTCCTGTGTTACATGTGGTCTTTTATTCGTTGATTAAGTTTATGACTACTTTTTTTGTCTGCAAATCCAATAATACATAGATTTTTGAATGTCATTAAATTTTTTAAGTACGTTTACGTAAGTGCTTTGCATAAACATGACTCGGGTCCAATCTTAATTGGTCCGTAAGACTGTATTTTTAATAAATAAAGCATCTATCTCTCTTTATATGATCTTTCCCTTAGACCTCTACAGAAACTTAACTCTTTTATAGTATATATCATGTTCCACTTTATATCCGTCTTTGAATTTTAGCACCTGATTGGAAAAAACGTTGTTGAAATCATTTGCTGTTTTTGGACGTGTGTTCCCTTTTAAATGTTATTGCAATAATATATTTAACACATTGACTGCCCAGTACGTCTGTTCGCCCTGCTCTTTACAAAATAAAGAGAGTGGGAGGCTGGGGGGGGGGGGTTGCAGTATGTCTTTTATCATTAAGAATATGATTATGCGTTAACTGACCCTACAAGGTACGTGAGGAGGGGAGGTAAAGGATGGGACGAAAGGTGGGAGTACTCCAAGAAGCAAAATTGCCTGTCGCGTTCAACGTTTAGGCCACACCTACCGAAAACCGGTAAACAACCACGGCGAAACAAAACAACAGGCGAAGCCGGACACAACTGCTAGTTCGATTATTATTCGATATCTACATCATTAAGTGCGTGTGTGTTTGTTTGTGTGTTTGTACCTCTGCTCCTCTGGAACCAAAGCACCTACAAACATGGGAGTAGGACCAAACGAAAGATAATTAAATTGCGCTCAGTATAGGCCTATTTTCATCGCTGCAATTTGATATTATCACCCTCAAATACGTGAAAAACCCTGAAAAAGTAACATCAAAGTTTTTTTTTTAATCCTCTTGATATTTGTTCATGACGTCATAGTTTGTTCATGAAAACCTCCTCGAACGAAGCAAAATGGTCTGAGAAGGATGCATGGAAAAAAATTACCTAAAAGGACGACGTAGTTTGCAATACACCACATAATATACATCTTAAAGTTGGTTTTGTATTAACTGACCTGATGCATGGAAAAATCCAAACAATAGCTTTGGTTTTAAAACGGGGTTAAACATTCGTGTTTCTGAAGCACGGAGGTGTGTGGATTGAACGAGCAAAGCGAGCGATTCCATCTAAACTAAACTTTTTCAATGTGTGTTTCGCTTTGCTCTATCAATCTTTCATCTCTCACCTTCGTAGGGGATTACTTCTGGAAGAGAAGACGTACAAACGTGCAAACAAACAAATCGTATGTTTGGAATGATGTAGGTGAAATGTAGATGTGCTGAGGAATGTGACGAATGAACTGTGAGCAACATTTGCAATTAGTTTGCGATGAAATAATCAGTACATCGAAATCGGTACAATAATCAGTACATAGAAATTAAATGAAGCATGAATCGTCTTGAAGCTATTAGTTACGCACGGAGATGATCTGGAGAAGGATGAAGTCAAAAAATAACCTAAACGAACGCCATATTTTGCAACGTAACACATATAGATATTAAAATTGTTTTTTATCAACTGACTTGATGCATGGAAACCTGGTTTTAAAAGGGTGCCAAACATTTGTGTTTCTGAAGCACAGTGGTGCGTGGATTGAGCGCGCGATTTCCACGTAAAGTATACTTTTTCAATGTGTGTCTCGCTTTGCTCTCTCTCAATCTTTCATCTCTCACCTTCATAGGGGATTACTTTTGGAAGAGAAGATGTACAAATGTGCAAACAAACAAATCTTATGTTTTGAATGATATAGTTGAAATGAAGGCTTGCTTAGGAATGTGATGGACGAACGGTGAGCAATAATTACAATTAGTTTGCTTCGAAATAATCAGCACATGATTTTGTGATGCTCTTGGAATCAAAAAAATTACTGGCTTGATATGCTGCATCTTTACGTAGTTATTTGTGTAAAACCAGGCGAGGTACACGACCTACGTCATTACTACAGCTAATATTTATTTCCTACCACGTATCTCTACATGTGCATCTGGATATGCTACAGCTAGTATAAAGGTTGGCGCGTCGGCACATGCTTAGCCTACCACGTCACTCCCCTCTTAGTAATTAAGACTTTACATGCATGATGGTTGCATTATAGATTGCATGCACAATGATCTTTGGGGTATTAAAGTTCAAGTTGTATCATAATCGACAAGGTATGCTGGAGGTCGAATGGCCCGGCTCGATTGCCTCAGTTGTGGGTGTACATCTTGTTGGGCAAATCCCCGAGCCTCCGGCATAGGCATATTGTCTTCTTCAAAAAAGTTTCCATTGGAGATTGCTCAGATTGGATATAAATGGGTCTCTTGTTCACTTCCCCTTCTGCCATTCGTTGCAGATGAGGATTCAACTGAATCAGCTTCACTGGCTTGTGGAGGAATCACTTTAACCAAGACTGATTTCTCGTTATGGTGTGTCCTTCTCTCGTCGTGGTGATCATTGTACCTTTTACGTTAGTAACTCTGTATGGTACGAGATCAAACGGGGCGACATTTTGTTCACTTTTCTCTGTTGCACTAGCACTGTGTCTCCATGTTTCGGCGCTCGTCGTTGTTTTAGTTTTTTTTCAACACAGTCTTTCATCTTCGCTTCTTCTCATGCATCATGTAATCTGACTTTGTCATCGGTCAGCATTGGTAACAGTTCTGGGAGTCCCGTTCGCATGTGCCTGCCTAGCAGCATGCTTGCTGGTGTTTTTCCCGTTGTTGGGTGCGGGGTGTTTCTGTATCCTTGTAGGAATGTGGTGAGTTGTTCTTGCCACAGTACCCCTAGGATTTGTGAGAATCTGAGTGCTTTCACAAGTGGTTTCATGAATCTTTCGGCCTCTGCGTTAGCATTCGGCCAGTAAGGCGTTATTTTACGATGGTGGACACCATATGATTTGGCAAAAGCCTCAAACTCTTGGCTCGAGAATGGTGGACTTTTATCTGTTTTCATTTGCTTGGGATTTCCGAATAGGGCAAACACTTCCTACAGCTTAGGAATGACTGTCACTGCGGCCGTTGAGTTTATCACACACACGATTGGGTATCGTGAGTATTCATCAATGATCACCATAAGATATTTAGCATTGAGCACCGGGCCGAGAAAATCAATTGAGACGCGTTGCTATGGTCCTAGTGGTAGTGGGCTCATCTTCAAAGGCATCATCGTTGGTGCATTTGGTTCAGTCGTTGCTTGAAACGCAATGCAGTGTTTCACTTGTTTTGTGACTTCTTGGTCCATTTTTGGGAACCAAACTTTCTCGTGGAGCAGAGCTTTTGTCTTAGATTCTCCTTGGTGGTTCTCATGCGCTATGGCCCCCACTTTTGTTTGCAGTGAAGTAGGTACAACGATGTGGTGACCCCGCAGTATGACTTGACTGTCTTCGTCCACAACCAGTTCATCTCGTATCTGACAAAACGGATTTGTGCTTTCTTCTTTTGGCCACGACCCTGTGACAATGTTCTTGATTATTTTCTGTAGGGTTGAATCGGCATTTGTAGCTTCTTCCATCTGCTTGAGAGTTAGTGTTTTTGGAACTGCATCACTCACAATTTGAATATTCGCAACAGTTGCTTGTTTTGTCTCAGCTGGTTTCGGCCTTGCTGTATGTCTGGACAGGAAGTCAGCTGGGTTGTCTTGTCCTGGGATGTGCTCAATCTTTTAATCATACCGTTGCATTCTAAGGTGCCACCTCTCTATTCTTGCTGAGGGTGTTGAGTAGGGATTTGCAAAAATCTGCACAAGTGGCTTGTGCTCCGAGTAGATTTTGACTGCTGCGCCATGCACAAACAGACGGAAGTGTTCACGTCCCCACAGGATTGCAAGCATTTCTTTGTCCAGTTGTGAGTACCTTCCCTCCGTCGCTGTTAACGCACGGCTTGCATAGGCAATTGGTACCGGTGGTCTCCCTTCCCCATGTCGCTGCATAAAGACAGAGCCTAACCCACTTGGTCCCGCATCGACGTATAGTTCAGTGTACGCTTGGGTGTCGAAGTAGGCTAGAGTTTTTGTGGAGCTTATTATCGCTTTTATCTGCTTGAATGCTTCAATCTCTTCTGTTGACCACTTCCACGTTGCTTCTTGGTAGTCAGATCG
Source organism: Lithobius niger (assembly GCA_023313725.1). Classification (NCBI taxonomy): domain Eukaryota; kingdom Metazoa; phylum Arthropoda; class Chilopoda; order Lithobiomorpha; family Lithobiidae; genus Lithobius; species Lithobius niger. The sequence goes on along the minus strand of JAHWFP010142582.1, from coordinate 23,654 downwards.
CGCAGTGGTTTTGAGACCGATGCCAGGTTCTGCATGAATCTCGCGGAGTGTTGGACCATACCCAGGAAGCTTCTTACTCCTTCTGGTGTCGTTGGCGCCGGGGTGTCAACTATCGCCGTCACCTTTGCAGGGTCTATCGACATGCCTTTCGCTCAGAATACATATCCATAGAACTTTAGCGACGTTTTATGGAATTCACATTTGTCCGGATTCAGAGTTATGTATGTTCTCGTAGGCGTCTTAGCACTTGGCGCAGAATTCTATCGTGTTCTATTTTTGTTCTAGCATACACAAGAATGTCATCACTTAAATTAATTGCACCTCTCATTCCGAATAGCATTTTTCGGATTGCCTCTTGGAATATTTCTGCAGCACATGATACTCCAAAGTTCAAACTGGTGTACCTAAATAGGCCTATGTGAGTCGAAAATGTCGATATGTATCGACTCGTCTCTTCCAACTCTAACTGGTAGGTAGCCCTTTGTTAGGTCCAGTTTTGTGAAGTAGCAGACACCATTTAATTCTTGAACGATGTCGTCCACTGTAGGCATTAAATGTCTTTCACGGATGATGGCTTCATTTGGGCCTCTCATGTCGACGCATATCCGAATTTCACCATTTGACTTTGCAGCTGCTACTAAAGGAGATACCCATGGCGTGGGATCATGTACTTTTTCAATCACACCAAGTTTTAATAGTTTTCGTAACTCTGTTTCTACGCTTTTCCTTGTGTGTAAGGGTATTCTCCGATAAGGAAATGCTCTTGGGCGAAATTGTTTGTTGATATGCAGTGTTGCCTGGAAGTTCTTCATTTTCCCCAGACCTTGGAATTGGTTACATATTCTTCCAATAACTGTTTGGTGACAGGGTCATTCGTCTGCGGTGTTGTTTGACTGCTTGTGAGGTGATATACTCTCTCTTCGTTGCTGTCATCTGGCTCTTCACATGTCATTATTTTTATAACTCCTAGCTCAAAGGAGGTGTTATAATCTAGTATACACCCATAGTTACCCGACACCACAAAGAATTCTGTCCACATGTGCTTATTTTTGTACGACACTCGCCCTACGAATGACCCTAATATTCGTAGTGGGGTTTTAGAGCCATATGGGTAGACAGTTGTTGTGCCAGTTTTTAATTTCACCCTCGTGCTTAACTTTTCCGTAGTTTCGTTTGTCTAGGATAGCGGCATCAGAGCATGAATCAATGGCCATCTGTATGTATGTGCCTTCAACATCAAGTGTTGCTTTGGGATGCGGTTTTTTTCTTTTTCAACACATTTTGTTGTTCCGCTGTAACCTTGAATACAAATTTGTCAGCATTCATGTCGAGTTGAAGTTTCAGCACTTTTTTGCGCTCTGCTTTCTTCTGGCGTCTTTAATTTGTTTGAGGTTTTTGTTTTGGCAGAAATGTCTCCATTAGCAACGTCATAAACATTTAGGTTGAATACTTCATGCTCCTCAGATGGCTCTTTATCGTTTGTAATTCTATTTACCTTTCGGCTCGGGTGTTTTTTTCGGTTTTCTGATCGTTTGTCAGTGGTGTTAGAGTTTGTATCAGCGTAACACATTTTCGCAAAATGATTTTATTTTCCACATTTTCTGCACTTTTTCCCTCTGGCGGTACAGTTTTGCTGTCCATTGAGATGGGGCCATTGTTTGCCACAGTGTGAACATGCAGTCACTTCATTTGTTTGTTTTTGTTGGAAGCCATTTTGTTTTCTTGGGCCTTCCTTTCTTTGCCCTTGGAGTCTACAAAATTTATTAGCATTGGTGGTAATTTTGTTTACCTCTTTATCGGTTGGTTCACATTCTGTTTTGTGGTTGAGATTTCCTTCCATAGCCGCTGCTTGTACTTCAGCCAGTTCGAGAGTTCTTCCCATTAGTAACAGTTTTTCTACTGTGATTTCGGAATCACTGAGGGCTTTCCTACGTAGCTTGCTGCTATTAGTGCCGGCTGTTATTTGGCTTTTCACTTCACGTGTTTTGTCATGAAAGTCGCATGTCATGGCTAATTGTTGCAATCTGGCATGAAATTGATCTATTGTTTCACCACTGTTTTGTTTTGTTTGGCGAAAAACGTGAGTTTCATAATCGATATTTCGTTTTGGCGTGAAATAGTGCTTTAGTTTGTCTTTGGCGTCCTCAAACGTGTCCTTCGGGTCTGGCAGAGTTTCAAATACACCGTAAACACTTGCACCAGCAAAACATTATTGCTTTTTGTCTACTGTCACTTGTAATGTTCGCTGCAATTAGATAATTTTCTAACCTGCGTATCCATTTTTCCCAACGTTGTCGTAGCGATGTGGTATCTCTGTGGGGATCGAAGGGCTCAATCGGTAGTTGATTTGCAAACATACTCTCCATTTTGCCTTTGTTTGTGCGTTCTTTCCGAGAAAATCGCGTGTGGATTTTCCAGTTTTTAGAGGTTTACTTTCAGGTTAGTGGTGCAATCGGTGGCTTTAAATGTTTTTCGTGGATTCGTAAAGAAATCATCATCGTAGCCAACTTGATATGCTGCATCTTTACGTAGTTATTTGTGTAAAACCAGGCGAGGTACACGACCGGCGTCATTACTACTGCTAATATTTATTTCTACTACGTATCTCTATATGTGCATCTGGATATGCTTCAGCTAGTATAAAGGTTGGCGCGTCGGCACATGCTTAGCCTACCACGACTGGAAGCATGGATCGACGCGCACGTAGCTCTCAGATGGCCAGACTGTTGGAATGATTTATGGTATCATTTGTTTATGCTGTGAAGCATTACGAAAAATGCGTACTGAATTCTAACCATTTGCTTGATCGTTTTAGACGTGGAATGTCTGTCAGCAGCACAAGATTTGCAGGATGAAAGCTCCTTGAGCATAGCGAGACGATGCGGAATAAGCGAGCGACTCCGCTAGTTATTATTATGACGTTGCATTAAGTTTAAAATATAACAACAGCAATGTCGTTCGTTTCCACTCCTCGCCTGGTGGTGACCATGTGTTGCTTTACTCGGGTTCGAATTCCATTTCTCGTCTCTCCCACATAGACTGCAACACAGTCCCCACGTGGAACCCTGTAAACTCCTTCTCTGGTGTGGACGATTCAGCAGGGCCTCCAGTTTCTCTTCTTCGTTTAGCCCCGGTCATGAGTGGCGCCTTTATCCATCTCGTTAGGTGGTCTTTAAGCCTCTTTTGAGTTCTTGACGTATGAAGCATAACCGCTGCTCTTTAGCACCCAGGTGGACTTTTGAATGAAATGAGGAAGAAAGTGGGAAGCGAGAAAAAGAAAATCGGTGAAACACAGAGGGAGGAAAGAGTAAAAGAACGAGGGTCGAAGGTGGTACTTTACACATCTTGAAGGGGAATGAACCGATAAAGCGGGTGTTGGATAAGAGCGGATTCACTACATACTTAAAAATACAGATAACATCAAAAAACTGACGAAAGGAAGAACGAAGAAGAAGGAACAAGAAGGAAGAATGGTGAGGAGGACACAGAAGCTGGAAGATGAAGAAATGATGGGAGGAGTGAAGAACATTCGAGAAGGCTTCTACAAGATTCCATGCAGAGACTGATGCCGTCTATATAGGTGAAACGAAGGGAATCCAGATGAGAATGGGGCAGCACATATGGCCAATGTGAGAAACCAAAAAGAAGACGGCATCGCAGCTCACTGCATGGAGTCTAAGCATAGTATTGGATGGGAAAAAGCTGAGACACTTGTGAAGTCGAATTCTAAAAACGACAGGCATCTGAGATGCTTAGAATCAATTGCCATTCGACTGCACGAAATTGGTGGTGTTTCGCTAATGAATATTCAAGGGCCAACATTTCCCCGGGTCGAAAACGTCATTGACAGCGACTTGAAGCAACAGCTTGGCAGGAAGTGGAAGCTAGATCAGCTTGAGAGTATGCTGTCCACCAAATACGGGAAGCCGTGAGGAGCTTCGGTTACAAATTCGAAGCAGACGACAACGATGTAGCACACGGAGGCCAAAAACTTTCGTCGGAGTGCCTGAGGATGGTGGCAGCCAGCCGCCGAAAATTAGTTGGACATTAAAAAGTGTTCTCGTTGTGAAAATGAGCAGAAATTGTCTACATAATTCCAGTAATTATCATTCTAATTGTGACGAGAACTTTCACAGTAAGGTAACGAACGGAGTTTTCCTAGAGATTAGGGATGCACATTCCCAAGGTATTTTCATGAAAGTAAGGACTCTTGTGAAGTGTTGTGATCGGATTTGTAAGTTTAATGCCATCTAGCATTTAATCTTGCTTGTAAACGGGAAAGAATTGTACCACGCAGCGTTTCTGTAAAGCCGAAGTCCAGAGGTGTGCCCGGTCACGCGATCGCAAAGCAGACGCCGTTTAAGTTTCTGGTGGCACGGATCGGCGATTGCCACGAGGAATTGAGAAGGCTTCGAACGAATGTATTCATGATGAAAGGGATGCTCAGGAAGAAGTTGGGGGAAATTTTGTGGAATAAGTTGAAGGAGCATATAAAAAGTAGACTGAAGTGGACTGAGAGAGTGACAATGAAAGACATGTAGAGAAGTTGAAGAAAATGGGGGTGCATGAAGAATCATATCGGAGAGCAAGGGAAGAAGGAAAGAGTAGTGCACAGAATGGGAATTTGGTGGATGAGGAGGAATGGGGGAGAGAAGTGAATAAAAAGAAAGAATTTCCATATGTTGTGAAGCTGTTAAAAGTAGAATTGGATGAGGATGAACTGAGTGTTTTAAACATGGATTGGAAATTCATTCCTGTGGGGAAAAGAGAAGCTTTGAATGTGCGTGCTAACCTGACGGCAGATGTTGAGGAAATCTTGTGTGGTTATACCTGGGCACCCGATGTAGCGGTGCTACCTGTCACGTTAGGTGCTTTTCAGATAGGCACCGACATCTGGTGTACTGGCGATTTTGTAGATAATATCCATGGTGACTGTTTTGACTTTTGCGGAATATACAGCACTGCAGTGTCTACTGCACGGTTAGGAGGGGAGCATTCGTATCCTATCTAAGTTTTATGATACTATCTATCTACGGTTTCACTGCCACCACGATGGGTGTTTAATTGCAGGCTTGGAGTTAAAACAAAAATGGGTTTTAGTTATTTACTCATGCAATTAAATCTACACGAAGTCAAACTGTCGTTTAAAACAACGCTTGGTTTTTTTAATAAGACATGTTAAACTTTACACTTTACAGTTGCAAACTAGTATTTACAAAAATAACCTGTGAACGCTTTAAATTAAAAGCACACGACGATTTACAGTAAAATCGGATTTGAACAAGTTAAAAGTTCACACTACATTTCAATTTCGAATAGAAAAAGTGGTTTGAGTCACCGGACTCTCTAAGTTACAGAATGCACCTTACATTTGTGAAATAGTCTAAGTTATGTTTCTAAAACCACTGCAAAAGATCAAACTAACTCTCAAATGGTAAACCTGGTGCACAACCCAAAAGACGTCTAAGCTCTACGATAATACCATTTAGATTATTGAGAAGAACACTGAGTTCAACATAAATAAAATAAAAAAAGCCGGTTTTTAGGAAGGGGACCTTAAACCCTTAAGTTATGGGTGTTCTAGGCCAGAAATGCCCATGGCGGTTAACTACCCATAATCAATTCTCAAAGTTAGAGGTTAAGTTTATATTTAAGAACTTTAAATTTAGAAATAAAGTCCAAAAGAATATTTGCCCGGCATGGCAACATTCGGACCCTGGGGGACATCTCCACTCCGACCGCCGTAGTAACCTCTAGCCTGTGAGATCAGTGAGCAATGCTATGGACGCTGGCTTGCAGGTCTGTTTTATACCAGCTGCCTGGCAGCCAGGTAGAGGGTTAGCGCGGGGTAGAGAGGTGACTCTTGGAGGAGGAGAGACTGAGCCAAACCGGCCGAGCTGGCACTACCGGAAGTCGGCCATGACAGCGCGGACGGGCAGGGTAGCTTGGGCACTCTCAGCGTTATTACTGTTTGGGTATAAACGAGGCCGAGTAAACAAAGGAATTTGAATGGCTTTGGTAACAATTAGAGGCCTGGCACGAAAGTGCAGTGAGTTTAAAACTAGTAAACAACGTGAGAATAGGCCTATAAAAATAAACTACGATGTTAGGCATCGCATTATTTAAGGGGGGGGGGGACGTAGTTTGTTATTCAAAGCATCATTAAAGTTTGCTAGATGGAAGATTACTGATCTATTGCTTTATATACATTCGGATGAGGTTACTATGGTCGGAGCCGTGAAATAAATACAAGATAAACACTTTTTGGAGAAGGTGTCCGGTAAAATTTTTAGAGTAAAAAAAATTCCGTTTTGGACAAGATAGAGTTCATGGGAAGAAGTTACGTTAATAATAATTGCTTTAAAAGCACTAAGCAAAGGATTAAATAAACCAGCTTGTGTGTAGATGCTAAAACGCATTTTGGTTTACAGTATTATTGCAGCCGCAAATAATAACAGGAGAGCAATCGAAGTTTTCATTACAAACCAAAACCGGTATTGAAGTTCAAAATAAAAACGTAGAGTGCGGGTCCTCTTTTATATATATGTGGTCGAGTGCCAACTGACAGCCCCTCCTAGAACAACACTAAGCTAGTCGGCTTTATGCCCGAGAAAAAATAATTAATTACAAATATACAAGTTTTTCGGAAAATGGCGATCGTTGATTTGCGTGCGGTGCGCTCAGTTTGGAGCGTTTTTCAAAATGCTGTAGGTAATTGTAGAGAAAGAATTTTAATGGTCTGTTTTCACAGAGTTGAAGACAGAGTTCGTGGCTATTAAGGGTTGAAAACAGGGATCGTTTTTGTCCATTTTCCTGGGAGATACACTTAGTTAAAGTTGAAGGCTTTGGGAATAGGCCTAACTAGCGCTACCGACCGCTAAGAAAAAAAAATGGTTCCGTGAGTTTTTGAATTTTGGTGCCGGGTATCCTAACCAATCAAGATTTTTGGCCCACAGCCTTTACACGCCCCCACACAGGAGATTTTACTTGAGGTTCCTGTTGAACTCATAGTAAAAGCTGGGAAAAAAAGTTAGTGCACACAGGAATGCTCAAAACTTAAGTCGCCAAGCCATGTAATCAAAATTTGCATGAAAGTTCACAATTCATGCAATCTCTTCCATTTTACCAAAAAATGAGAAGTCTAAGGTTTTGAGCTACTTAGTTCTAGCTCTGGATCGAATACTAAGTTATATAAACACTACATATACAAAAATTAAAATGCCATTTTGTGTTTTTTGGGGGACTGACGTTTTTGCGGCAAAATTAACTTGAGTAAGAATTTACATTTGATAAAAAAAAAACACTAAGCTGCAAAAATTAACTGAGTGCTTGTCCGCGCTGCGTCATGCAGGAATATCGTACAAAGCGCACAGAAAATTGGAGCAACGAAAAAGTGACACTATTTTCGAGTTTTGATGAAAATTAAAGGCACATGTTGATATAAGAACACTAGTTTTGGTTTTTGAACATAAGTTACATATTTAGGGGTTTTGTAGCTGTTAACGTTCAAATGATATAATCGCAACATTTAATGTTCTAACCAGTCAGCCGTTCACAGAAAGTTATTTTTTTTATCTGGGAAAACCTCGAAAAAATACCCCTTGGCGCACTCCTCAGGACCTAGCTTGCGTTAAGGATCGGAATAGAAGGTACTACACGCCCATGCGCAACTATAAGCTCTATTTAAAGTTAACAGCTACCACTGGAATGGTTTTAGGTTACCAAGCAACTTGTTTACATATGAAGATTTAAACACAGAAGGGTTTTGAGGTAGGCCCCATAACTTACACATAAAAAAAATTACAACGCTGGAAGGTTTTATGGCTTATACCCAACAACCGTTTAAACAGGGCTATCCTTTATCTCCCAGGGGTAGACAGACAGATTTTTTTAAAGAAAAATGTTTCGTGAAAACTTAAAGAGGAGATAGCCAGGAACCACTTGTAATAGCAGGCCACCGAAAGACCTCGGTCTTTCCCCCTCAGCCGTTTTTTTAATAATGGACAGAAACGGCCCATCTTAGAACCATTTAATAGCCCGACACATTAGCTAAGTATTCGGGAAGCCCAATCTTCAAAATTCCATCCTGAACTCTCACAATCTCCATTTGAAAAACGCTCCAAAATTACCGCATCGCTCCTTCATCATGGCCGCCATTATTAAACCACTTGTATCTTGTATTTTATTTTTACTCACTATTATTTAAGGGCAAAAAGCCCAAAGACCCTAGCTTAGTTGTAGATTAGGAGGGGCTTCCATTTATGGTACTTCCCACAGACAACATTTGAAGTGTGATATTTTTTATTAAAAAGCTTTTTTATTTAAAAGCTATGGTGCTTCTGATCAAATTGTTGAGTGGTATCGTGCTTTCCTTCAGGACAGACAGCAGTTTGTTGTGGTAAACGGTGCGAGGTCGTCAGAAGCTCCAGTCTTATCAGGGGTGCCGCAGGGTTCTGTTAGCGGCCCTATTCTGTTTTTAGTGTACATAAATGACTTAACTGAAGTAATTGAATCCAACAAAGCACTTTTTGCAGATGATTCTACCTTGTACAGAAATATGTATGGGGCTATTGACAGGGAGTGGTTGCAGGATGATTTGAATCGCATCGCTGACTGGTGTGTGAAGTGGAAAATGAACCTGAATGCAGGCAAGACCAAGGTTTTATCTGTTTGCAGAAACAAAAATGTGGTGATTCCTGAGTACAGAATGAGTTGGAGTGTTCTTCAGGTGGTGGATAAACTGTCCATTTTGGGAATTCAAATAAACAACAAGCTAAAATGGAATGACCACATTTTGAACCTGTGTGCTGAAGCAAATGCAAAAGTCAGATTCATCAACCGTATACTTCGCGGCACTCCGCCACATACGAGAGAGGTGGTTTTTAATGCTTTGGTCAAATCAAAACTTGATTACTGCAGTGCAGTGTGGGACCCCGATTCTCAATTTTTAATTGATGTTCTTGAAGGAGTGCAGCGTCGTGGTACCCGGATGGTGCTAATGAATTTACATATGATGCATGCGTTTCCAGCAGGCTGAACACTTTAGAATGGCAGCCATTAAGTGTTTGCAGAAGGGACAAGCGACTTGTACTCTTCCACAAGATTTACCACGGGAACACTATCTTGAATCCTGTTGATTTTCTGGTCGCTCCTGACTACATGGCACGACATGATCATATAAAAAAAAGGTTAGGAGGTTCCAGTGCAGAACAAATGTTTTAGCCACTTCTTTTTTCCCCAAAACTATCCGGGACTGGAATGAGCTAACAGGTGAAACTGTACAAAATCAGAACTTTATTGCTTTCAAAAAAGGCTTAGTTGCTCAGCATTCTCGTATACTATGCAGCCACACTAATACCTAGTTTTAAGAGTTGCTCTTTTTTGTGTGGTAAATTTGATGTCGTTATAATGCCTTATGGTGCTACGACTATGTTAAATAAATAAATTAAATAAATTGTGTTGAACACCTGCAACTTCTATGAAAAATTTCCACAACGATCGTTACCTGTCTTTTAACTTTAAAGTTAAGCATCCAAATTAACTTAATGCGTTATAGCATTCACTAAGCTAGTTTATTTTATCCATTTTATACTTTATAAATAATCTTTTGCCCACAGAACGCTACCACTAGTTCGAACCAATTCGACATCGGCAATCACCGGACACGAATTTTTTGTGTAAATATTTTTTTCTCCAAATCTCTACCAAAACCCGACTGGACCCATCCGAATGTTTGTACTAGCTTGCCTTTCAATTAAAAGCAGTATATCTTAAAAACATCTGTTCCCAAAGCAAACCCAAAGTCAGTCTGTGCAATGAAACTCAGTCCCCCCCCCAAACTAGTTGTGGTGTGTAACACTGCAGTTTCGTTAAAGCTTATTTTATTTAATAGTAATGCTTTATGCATTACCCAAACCAAAGTATTAAGCTTTAACCAGAGCCTATTCACGATGTGCATATGTAAATAAACAATCCATAGTCCGTTTCCCAATGTAAAGGACTTTCACAAAGTTCAAGAGTTGAAAACTCAATTTGGCCTATCTCTCGTCCATCTTAACTCCTTCAAACGGCTCTGCACAAAATCCTTTGCCAAACCGACTTCTCCTCCCACTTTCCATTGTTCTCCTGGCCCTCAGCCAATCCGACCCCCGCAGCTCCCCTGCCCCTCCGCGCGAACTTCCGGTCCCTAGCATAAAAACCCCCCAGCTCAAAGCATCCAGAGCGCAGCCCTGAGCAAGGCTCAGGAGACAGCACAGCTCACAGATCTCTCAAGCTAGAAGGGTCACGCCGGTCGGGAGTGAAGATGTCTCGTCCGTGGTTGCCATGCCGGGCAGAATGGTAGTGGTTGTAAGTAACTAGTTTAACTTTAGAAGTTTATGTTCAGGACCCCCCAATTCTAAATTTATAGTCTAAATTAAATTAACCTCTAGCTTGGAGTCTTTATGGTTGGTAAGCCTAAACGGCATTGCTGGTCTTTACCTCCATAATGTTAGAGTAGGCATCTCTTTCTAAAAAGCCAGTTTCATTCTTTGTTCATTTTTTAAATGTAAACAAAGGGACGGTTTGATCCTCGTGGATTCAGGGAAACAAAACTGTTGGACGATTTGAAAAATAGTTGTCAAATATAGTTGTAACTTAGCGGACGCGGTTCAGCTTGCTGGGTATTCCTGGATTGGAACCCAAGATAAAAATGCTTTTTCTAATCTAAATTAAGAGTGTTTAAGAATCAACTTCGTTGTTCTTGTTTATGTGAATTTCCAAAGTGTAAATTCTGTTAAATTGCTTTTCAACTTGCAAAAGCCAAGACTAGTGAACTTTAAATGTTAAAGTGTTTATTTTCATTTTTCTGATGTTTTAAAATAAAAACCCTGAGATTTAAACTTCAGGTTCATTCCCTAGTGGATTAATTGTTTTAAGTGTAAACTATTATGCAGCCCATTTAGCTTTATACTTCGTTTAAACAGTTAAATATTTTTCACCGTTGGTGGCAGTGAAATTACCGGTAGCATTAAAGTTAGGCCTATAGTTATGACCCCGACGCTCCATCCCCTATGCTGGGACTGTAGCCCATGCTGTGCTAATTATCGTGAAAAGTCGTAATAACCACCAAAACTTGACGCTAAACAATACTCGTCAACCAATGATGTCTGGGGCGCTACAAGCACCTCAGCCGTCGTAGCGTCCGCCGCTACACACTAAACCCCCGTAGATATTCCTAATGAATATTAATTATGTGTCGTATAATCTCTGTAAATATCCTTCCACAAAGGAAGGCGTTGATAATGACAGGGAGAATAAACATTGGCACTTAAAATTTAGGTGTAAGGATCCGAAATGGGAAAAGCTGACAGTTTCTTTGAGTGAGGTTGCCCTGACAACGTACCTCTTAACAAAATTTAAAGATAAAATAAATTTTCAGAGACGTTTTGCTGAAAATGAAATGTTTGAACAGTTTTTAAGTTTAAACAAAATACCGACTTAAGTATCAGCATTTAAATGCAACTTTCCAGGTTTGTATCTGACTGTGTGGATATCATTGTCGAGATGTCTTGGAGGGTAAGGCTTCACCTAAGTAATCTGGGGTTTTTTCCAGACATTTGCTTGAGCCAGTGCAACGGGTTATGATCTGATTCAATGACGAATTTTGTCCCATAAATGTTGGGACGCAATTTGGCAACAGACCAGATCAAACACGCGCATTCTTTTTCGGTCGTCCCGTAGTTTTGCTCCCGGGCTGTCAACTTACGTGAAACGTAGAGACAGGGATGTTCTTCTCTTTCAAACTTCTGGGACAAAATGCAACCCATGCCACGTTCGGAACAGTAACATTGCAAAAGGAAAGTCTGACTAAAGTCGGGGGCTCTTAGGACTGGAAACGTCACTAAGGCAGCTTTCAAAGCGTCAAACACTTTGTTTTGATGCATCCCACAAAACAGGATTTGGAGCTTCCTTTTTCAAGGAGTCTGTGGGGCAAGCACAGATTTCAGAGTACTGGGGAATGTACCTTTGATAGTACCCAACTAAGCCAAGAAAAGATCGAACATCTTTCTTAGTTTGTGGCCTAGCGAACTTTTGCACGGCCCTTTGAAGGGGTTCTAGACCCATTTCCTACCTCATGACCTAAGAAGGTAGCCTTGCTACAAGCGACCTGCGACTTTTTTGCGTTTACAGTGAGCCCGGCCTTCTTGACAGCAAGGAGGAAAGAGTGGACATTGTCGAGATGTTGTTGCCACGTTTCGGCACCAACTGCGGTGTCATCTTGAAATGGGGTAACGAATTCCTCCATTCCATGTGTGATGCCATCCATATGTTTCTGGAAACAAAATAAGGCGTTTTTCAATCCCATGTTCATCATGAGTGGGGCGTACTTCCCGATAGGGGTAGTTATAATGGCTGCTAAAGAAGCCTCTTTAGCGAGTCGAACCTGCCAGAAGCCTCTGTTCAGGTCAAAAATGGAGATATATTTCCATTTGGCTGCTCGTTCTATACATTCCTCAACGTTAGGAATTGGATAGTCTTTAGTGACGGTGTTATTGTTCAGCTCACGGTAGTCTGCTACCGGACGAGGACTTGCATCTTCCTTCTGAACAATGATCATTGGTGACCCGTGAGTAGAGTCGGTCTCAACAATCAAGCCAAGATCCAGCATTCGTTTGATCTCGGTAACAATTCAATCCCTCTCAAATTTCGCATGGCGATGGTATTTGCAGGGTTTAATGTTGGAATTAGTTAGTTCCACATCATGTTTAACAAGGTCGGTACGACCTGGTAAAGTGGAGAAAACTCCATCCACTTTTTCAAAAACGTCGAGTAGTTCACTCTTCTGCAATTCGGTTAAGGAGCCTATTTTTTTAAAAAGGCCCATGGCTTCCTTAGAAGTAAGGTGGCCATCACCAGGCTGGCCTGTCCAGACATGGTCTTGGGGTGACATTTCACGTTCGTCAGAGAAAGAATAATTGGTGGCTCCTTCTCTAGGCAGATATGGCTTGAGGAAGTTTACATGATAAATGGTTTCTTTATGAATACCAAACGATTTCTTGATAAGGTAGTTTGTATCGGACAATCGTTTCAAAACTTCACGTGGGCCATCCCAATAAATGTCCAATTTATTGGCCCTGGAAGGTTTAGGGACAAGTACTTTGTCTCCTTCCTTGAACTTACGTTATACTGCCTTTGCGTCATAATAAGACTTGTTTTTAAGCTGTGACTTAGTAATGTTCTCCTGAGAGAGTTCACGGGAATATTTAAATCGTTGAAGTAAATCCAAGATATATTCCAACACACTTGGATGAACGTCCGGTTCGACCCATTGGTTCTTGACCAAGTCAAGTGGGCCTTTCAAATTGCGGCCGTAAACAAGCTCCGCAGGGGTGAAGCCTGTGCTCTCGTGAGGAGCAGTGCGCAGGGCAAACATGGCGCCTGGCAAACAACGTTCCCAATTTTCGGGATGCTCATAGCAGACGGCTCTAAGAACAGCCTTGAGCGTACGGTGCAATCTTTCCACGCTATTTGACTGAGGGTGGTTGACGCTGGAATTGATACATTTAATTCCACACTTCTCCAAAAACAAAGTAGTGAGTTCAGAGATGAAGGGTGAGCCCAGGTCGGACTGGAGCTCTCCAGGAAATCCAAGTCGGGAAAAGATTTGTAGAAGTGCATCTACTACACTTTGACTGTTAGCCTCTTTAAGGGGAACAGTTTCACGGAACTTTGTTGCGGGGTCTAGTAATGAAAGAATATACTTATACCCAGCCTTGCTAGTAGGCTTGATGGGCCCAACAATGTCAATTATGTACCTGTTGAACGGCTCACCATCCATGGGCACGAGCACCATGGGAGCAACAAATTTTTGTCCCGTTTTGGCAGTTTTTTGGCACGTGAGACAGGTTTGCACGTATTGTTTAATATCGGTGAAACAATGTGGCCAATAGAAATTCGTCAACACTCGGTCTTTTGTTTTGGACCGGCCCAAATGGCCTGCCCATGCATTTGCATGTGCTGTGTCTAAGACAAAATTTCGGCACTCTTCTGAACGGCTTGCCTGAAGCACGATAGGGCTTTCTAAACAGCAATCCCTTATCAATGAAAAACTTTGTTTTCGTCCTGCTGCTCGACAGGGAGCTCAGCAGTTTGCCAACATTGTTTTAAAGTTGGACACTCGAGCTGCAATTTGGCGAATGTGGGCTTATCAATATTTGACAATTTTGAAAACTGTTCCGTTTGAGGACCAAGAATGGCAGTATCTAAACTTTCCATTTTGGGATTGATGAAACCTTCGTTACTGCTCGTGGAGTAACCACACGTTGGTCAGACTCACTATCTGTACCGTCATCACTACTGGATGCAACTTCACGATAGTTTGGTTTTAAAATCGGGAGTTGTTTTTCGCTACGTGTTTGTGAACGTGTCACTGTATTAGCAAAGGGGGGGTAATGTTTTTAATCCCCGCTCTTCCAGAATAGTCTGGGAAGGAATACCAAGGAGCATCTGGAAATGATCTCCCATATGGTCAGAAACCAAGGCCTCTGTAGATAAAGGTCCAAATGGCGTCTGCACATCGATTTTAGCGATGGCGTGCGCTGTAGTATGCTCTGTGACAGCGTTGCTACGGTGGGTGTACTCGTCCGTGAATTGGTGAGGTTTAACCAAATTTCTAGAAATGACATCATGGGTTGACCCAGTGTTCCTTAGCACTAAACATTTAGCACCGTTAACACTCCACTCATGGATGTGTTTAGACAAGACAAGTTCAGGAGGTTGACTGTGAATAAAATTACAGCTAGACTGGGAGTCGGGTTTTGACTCTGGGTTGGAAGCAAAATGTGCTTCACGTGCACGACAATCACGGATCATATTACCGGGACGTTTACAAAAAACACGTGCCATCACCACGAGGCTTACGTGGTTGATCGAATGCTTTATTATTTATTTATTTATTTATTTATTTATTATTTAAGCATTATTTAATGTTTTATTTTCTGCTGCTGGCAGAATCCTCACCAGTGAAGTCACGTTTGGTGTCCATAGAACCAGCCGGTTTAGCTATGGCTTGGTGATTTTTATTACCACCACGATAGTTGGATGAGGCTTTAGAAGCCTGTCCACCTGGCTGTGCGACAGTTTGCACTTTGCCATTTTTAGTAGCAATATCAGCAGAAATTTGCTTATTGCGGGTCGTGTATTCATCACACAACTTAGCTGCTTCTTGCAGCGTCCCCGTTTTGATTTGGTCAGGCAACCACTTCCGGAGAGCTACCGGGCATGACTTAGAGAACTATTCCAAGAGGAACAATAACCACCTGGAAAACAGAGTTTCCAACTCGTACGCATGTTCGTGGTATAACTGCTCGGGTTCTTTCTCGAGACTTCTAAACTGTGCCTGTACTGACTCTTTAGTCTGAACAAACCTTTCCAGTAATTTGACTTTAACTAAATCATAATTATGCATATCAATTGCGTCCATTTGATCGCACACTTCAACCAAAATTTCAAAATTTCAACCAAATTTCAACCAAAATTTCAAAACTTCAACCAAAATTTCGAGTAAAGGTTGTAAACCTACGACCCATTCTGAGTTTGGAATACGTAGCGTTTCCATCGTTCTTTCAATTATTTTTAGAAAAAGTTAATTTCCGATTTCGGTCCCCAGTTGTTAATTAAACGAACTGCATCAGAAGTTTTTCCGGGTTTTGGACCGGAACTAGCACTAGATACCCCTGACACTGGACTAGAAGTACCACTAGCTGCTCTTAATTTTTCTAACTCAATTTGTTTATTGGCTAGATCAAGTTCACATTCAATCTTACGTATTTCGAGGGTTCTAGCGGCGTCGCTACTTTGGGCCCCCGCGTCTTTTAACATTAATTCATATGCTCGAATTTTATCAGCTTCGGCTGCGGCATGAGCCCGAACTCTCTCGGCCTCATCTCTTACTTTATCTGCTTCTGCGAGCTCTAAAGCTTTAAGTTTTAACTCTTCAGCCTTTAAAGCCAATTCGTTTTCTTTAAGAGTTAATTCTCTCTTATTTTGAATAGCGGTGTTACGCTTTTCTATAGCGCTCTCTAGAGCGTCGGAAACATCGGTTAATGAAACTTTGTTGTCTTCGAAAGCAACAGAAAGAATTTTAACGGATTCTTGCCTTACTTCACTGACAGTTAGGCCAAGATTTAAACAGGCCTTCTTGAGGTCCATGTTTGGAATACCTTCTAGTATTTCTAGTAAAACCTCCATGTTGGAAGCTTTAACGTTAATTCAAGCAGAAACAAGTTTTACGAGAATTTTACAAATTAAATTGCAGCCGCAAAATAATTAAACTTTTAAGTTGGACTAGAGCACGAATTTAATCATTTCTCTAAACAACCCGTTGGTTGAACACAAGATACACTTTTACCCCTAGCACTCTGGTGGATTATCAAATGCATAAATACAAGAAACAAAACACTCGGCTTGGTGGCCAAAGCAAACCTATGTGCACTAACCTTTCTGAATACACAATCGCTGTGTGGTCCGCCAATCCCTGCCTCCCATCGTAGACCTGGATGTAGAGCCACGTGAACGTCCGGTGAATTTGCACAAAATGCCCTTGCACTGTTGTGAGCGCCCTTCTTGTTGAAAGTAGAACACAGTCACAAACTTACTAGTTGTGTTTGGAGCTCCATTTCCTGGCACAGGGTGGATCCTCCGGGGTTTTGTTGAACATCTTTTTCAACCTTCTGCAGGTTTGCCCAATTTACCACTGGTGAAACTGGGGTTGCTGCTTTCCTTCTCCAAGCCGGATCGGGAACTGTAGGCCTAGTTGTTGTCGTCTAGGCGGACATCTTTTGCGAGTAACGTTTTGATTTTGTTACTGACATCTCGGTTGCAGTTTGGTGACTTACTGCGGACTTCTTCTTATTAAAGATGGAACTGGTGTAGTTGTAGACAGAGTGGGAGGTGTGTTTGACTTGGCACAGCACCTTGTGATCCCACCACTGCCACCAGTGTTGTAGTGGTGCTGCCTGTCACGTTAGGTACTATTCAGATAGGCACCGACATCTGGTGTACTGGCGATTTTGTAGATAATATCCATGGTGACTGTTTTAACTTTTGCGGAATATACAGCACTGCAGTGTCTACTGCACGGTTAGGAGGGGAGCGTCCGTGTCCTATCTAAGTTTTATGATACTATCTATCTACGGTTTCACTGCCACCACGATGGGTGTTTAATTGCAGGCTTGGAGTTAAAACAAAAATGGGTTTTAGTTATTTACTCATGCAATTAAATCTACACGAAGTCAAACTGTCGTTTAAAACAACGCTTGGTTTTTTTAATAAGACATGTTAAACTTTACACTTTACAGTTGCAAACTAGTATTTACAAAAATAACCT
>JAHWFP010142581.1:788-44554 GCA_023313725.1 Lithobius niger | reverse complement strand
GTGAAATACGGCGAAACGACGCTGCGTATCCTTCCTGCTCAATCCCCCACAAACGGACGCAAACGACTCGTCGGTCCACCAACCACTTCACTCTCAGTAAACTAAAATGAATGACCTTCAGTCATTTCCGAGATATTTTCACAAAACACAAACACGTTTTTATTAAATACGAGTTAGCTTGACGTCCCAACCGTGATATAAATAAGTTATTTATTAAGAAACAATTGGTTATCGATTTTTAAAATACGGCTGCGATGATTTGGCCGCTCGACATGCTAATCGTCTCGGGGGCTACGCCCCCTCGACGTATTTGCATGTTTCATGGCCAAATTATCGCAGCCGTGGCTTAAAAATCGATAAGCAATAGTTTTTAACTAAGAACTATTACTTATATTTCTAGTAAAGTATAATCGACGTTAAATTGAACCTTTAATTGTAATTACTTGCTGTTTTAAAATTTATCCATTTAGAGTATATATTTTACTATATATAATATCGGCTATATACATGTTAATGTTTTTTGCATTTTGATATTGAGTGTTGTATATATTATTTATATATATGAAAACTATTGTAGTGTCCATGGTTGTAGTTGGTACAAACAGGTCGCATCACCTTTTTTAAAATTAAAAAAAAAGTTAAAAGATGTTAACTTCCGCCAATGGTGATTAACTTGTTACCCTGTGCACATGAACGATGAAGGTGGCAATGCAGCAAAATTTAGCGGTAATTTAGCGATACAGACACTCGCAATCCGACAGGTTGATTTATTCATTTTGCACATATGTCATTGTCGCAGAATGGTAACATTACAGACGAATCTCCAGCGCAAACACGCTTTTCACAAGTTAATCCATACTTACACTTCCTACCGGGCCATCAAATAACTCACGTTCGCACTGCTTACGGAAATGGGATGCTGTAATCCCCCAGCTCACTCATCCATTCATCCGTTCGAAGTTTCCTTCGGTACCAAGTTTTCATTGTACTGCTGGTAATTTGCACCCCATCCACTGGATTACCGGGGAGATTTCCATCGCGGATCACTGCTTTGTTTATGTTGGAGGTTTCAACGTGTTGTTTGTTATTTCGGTCATTTCCATGGAAGATCCACGAATCGCTAATTAGAGCTTTGCCGTTGCTTTAACTTGGTTTTCGACAAATACGGCCGAGTCATCAATATGATTGGGCCACTAATTTATGGTGATGATTATGTTGATAAACGGGTAGGGTTAACTGTGTCGTGACTTGGCCACTCTGTTTAACGAAATCAGGTTAATGGAAATCAATGGCATTTTAAACAGTGAAGTGGAGCTAATTACCCTCTACCTGGTTTAGTTTACTAAAGCAAACAAATTATATACTCGGCATATGAAGAGCCTGTTAGTCCAGGGTTAATAAATTTGGATGCAGGCATTCTATCAAATATTTGTAGGGAAAGTGATTCCGATTTCTGAATTTAAATTTAAGGAATCATTTGGTTGTATTATTATTACAAACTAGACGAAGCCCGTGCTACGCACGGGGCCGGTCATGAATTAAGTTTACAGACCCACTCCCCCCCTCCCGGCCCCACTCCCACTCCTCACTCCCAACCCCCTCACTCCCACTCCCAACCCCCTCACTCCCACTCCCAACCCCCTCACTCCCACTCCCAACTCCCCACTCCCATTCTCGCACACCGTAGCTTAGTTTGATTTAAAACTATACGCATTTAGCTGAAACATGGATTCTTTCATGATTATTTATTCGGAGCTCTGGCCCGAAACCGTACGCCCCATCAAACATCATACAAATCACTACAACTACACCATACAGTAACATCATGCAGCCTGGATTCTTTCATTTTACCCATCAACAATCAACGGTTTGACGATAGTTTTCAATCGCCAGGAATTGTTAGCCGCCGTAGCAAAGACATTACACGTACACGAAAACAATGAGAAGCGATTAAAGTGATTGTTGTCCTTCCGGTTTTCCTTTAACTTTCCTTTTCCTTTTATCAGCTCAGCCGGGATCCAGAATTATTATGTAGATCTGGTATATAGTTTCTTCTTCTTGTGTCACATTGGGCCACCCCCACTACAGGAGGCCCTTGTTTAGAAAATTTTGAAAGTTAAAAACTGTGAAATTTATCTGAAATGAATCAGAGTGCAATGTTCCGACAAATTTTTCAAATACATGCCGATTTCTTAAAAATTGGTAACTTCTAGTGACAGTGATATCGTTAACCTTGACCCTTTTAATCCCCGGTACACGTGGACGCACCAACTTTGCACTCAATAATTAAGGTAGCACGTGACTAGTTTGTTGTGTAAAAAGAAATTTCTTAGCGCATTCCTTCGCTGTTGTAATCAAGTGCTAGATATAGAATTAAATGATGGCAAATGGCGCTAGATGCTGTAGACTGCCATTCGGCGAAAAACATACAGAAGGAAACCTGAATCGATGCAAAGCGTTATGGCATACCAACAACGTCAACATCGCCCCGGTCGTATGTAGCTAAAATGGTTTTTGTCAATCAGTTTTTACGTCTTTGCATCGGAATCCGACCAGTATGGGCAAGGCTTTTTGCTGTTG
Source organism: Lithobius niger (assembly GCA_023313725.1). Classification (NCBI taxonomy): domain Eukaryota; kingdom Metazoa; phylum Arthropoda; class Chilopoda; order Lithobiomorpha; family Lithobiidae; genus Lithobius; species Lithobius niger. Next base: position 41,974 of record JAHWFP010142581.1, on the reverse strand, counting down.
ATACATGCTTATGCTGCTGCTGTGCGATAATGATTCGTTTTTTTGTATGGTACTAATACAGTGTAGATGTCAGGCCCATTTTACAGTATGCCTCACCAGTTTGGTCTCCTTTTTTGCTTACAGCTATTGACCTAATAGAGTCACCCCATGCAGCGACGCTTTTCAAAACTGTTTCCTGGTCTCATATATAACAAATCCCACAAAGAGCGATGAAAGTGCTAAATCTAAACAAACTCGAAATGGTCTGTTACTCATGGTCTGTTACATGACCTATTAAGGCTGGTCTCATCCCAACCTTATGGAATTTAGTTTTGCTCATGTCGGTTGTAGCATTTAACTCGAGATAACCTCAGCACTTCAAACAAATTTGAAAAAAAAAATAGCACATTTAATGGACCCAAACGGACCTTGGAAAATTTAGCAAGGTAATAACCATCAATGTATCTGATGCAGGCAAGACGAGAGTTCAAAAGAAGGATGTGGTTTCGGTTAAAAATGGTGTCAAATATTCAGATTAGAATATGCTCCCATAAGCCTAGCAATTGCAGCTGACCAAGAACTGCCTGGATAACTGTCCTCATGAGATAACGAATAGCAATTTAAGGTACCTAATGCTAGACCCTAAGCTATCCTTTCGTTTGAGTTTCATTTGCTGCCGTGAATCGAGGCGAGGTCGTCAGCAAACACCCGAGAATTTAGGCATTTCAAATTCTAGCACTCACCCTTTCAGCGAGTCGTACAGGAAACATCGCAGCACCAATATAACACAGCGAATATTTTAAAACCCCGGGCACGTAAGCGGAATGATGGATGGCAGATGCAGATTGCAATCGCTCGTTGCCCAAGTACAGCCGCTCGGTCTTTCATTTCCATGCCTTAACTGTGCCGTACCTTCATCCTTTTCGCCTAAGCGCAGCCATGTAATGAGTTGGGTTAATTGCTACGCCAGGAGCGTGCTTGCATCATTACTGTGACGGGAGTAAATTTTGAACCCACGACAAATCGGCTCAACACGTTTTTGAAAGACACTCTAGCGCCATCTGTATTCAGAACGGGGCACGACACCTCATTATGGAGGCGTGGCAACCAGTTCCAAAGATGAGGGCACGAATGCTCAAGAAACAACAGCGACTAACGCTCTGCAATGAAGAATTCCAGCTAGCAAGAATCTGTAAAAAGGAACACGTGAAATAATTGGAATGCTGGCTTTCCTGAATGTAGAAGCAGTTGACTTCTTTAGTAAAGGAGATTTCTGAAAGAAATCCGAAGCCGAAGCGCAGTTTGCTTTGTGAATAAAGGGCAAATAACAGTTCTAAGGTTGCTGTAGCCAGTACGATTTTGAGCTTGTTACAGGTACATTCTTCCTAACGCCATTTGCCTCGATCTTCCACACTAAGTACGGCCCCCAAAGGTTTATTTACTTACCGTTAGTCAATCCCTTGCTAAAAATCCGTTTTAAAATGTGGCGTCTACGAGATTTTCTGTTAAATATTGGGAACTAATTTAATTGCATCCTGCGATTATATGATCCTTTGCTCGCTTACAATAACCATGACGTTTCATCTGCTTGTGTGCATGTACTAGTTTGTAATCGTGTGCTAATAAGTACCGTGAGACCAAAAATCTAAAAGACTAATGCGGTAAAAATTAAAATTATTTCTGCCAAGAGATCGCCGAAGACACTAGCCTAAAAAATAATACATTAAGTGTGGTGTTAAAATACGAAACTCTTTCCTGTCTGTGACAACATAATTTTTGCGTTGATGCTATTTCGTCTACTACGCTCAAGGCCAACTGAGATAGTAGCTGCGTTCATCGCATCTACTATCTCAGTTGACCTTGTATTACTTCGCCGATTCTGGCAAAAAGGTGCGATAGCCGATCTGCGCGTGGCTGTTATAAGGCAGGCGGAATGTACCTTTTATTTACCAGAAGAAAGGTGTCTACGCTCTCATCCACCGAGTAGTCTCTGCTGACGAGCCCAAACAAGGCGAAACAGTCGGTCTAGAGATTTCTATGGGTGATAGCAGCTTGATTTTAAGTGGTCAACTGCCATAAATAGGCCTAAAAGTGGGTGTATAACATTCAGTAGAATGGAACTCCACACAAACAATAGGCTTTTAGGTTGCTGAAGCCAGTCCGGTTTTGTGCTTGTTAATTTTAAGGTAAAGTTCCGGTAAAAAAAAAACGCCCTTTTTCGTTATATCGAGGGTCATAATAACAACCATGGAGAAAATCAGTTATCTCAAAAACTAGTGGACGGATTTTCTTGAAACAAAAACTGAAATACTTATTAGAGTGTCTCCTGTATTTCTACCGTTATTAAAAACTACGTTAACAGACTGAAAATAATTGGCCGAACGAGAAAATCTTAATGATATCTGATGATATCTCGTAAACCAGTGGAAGGCTTTTCATGAAACAAAGACTGAATTGCATATTATATTTTTCTGCTGAATATTGCATGTTATACGAATAGAAATATAGCATATATCATAACAATTAATCCAGTTTTTGTTTTATTCAATTCTATCCAGTAATTTATAAGATGTATTATTAGTTATCAACTTGTGCTGCTCGCTCGGCCAATTATATTTGGCTACTTATCATTACATGTAATATGTATATAAATATAGCTGATAGCATAAGAAGCAACCCAATTTTTGTTTCATTCAATTCTGTCCTGTAGTTTTCGAGATATCAACATTTTTGTTCAGATCGAGTCACATACATTAATCCTGCAACTTCCTCCGTTTAACGAAGGCGTTTTTTTTTTACCGGAACTGTACAAAAATAGACCTGTCAAGCCGTTTCTCGCGATCTTTATTAGCTGCAAACAATAAGGGCGCGTTTACGCGACAAGTCATTCTCGCTCGCCGATAGCTATTTGCTAGTCAACCGTTATTTATTTATGATTAGTTTCCCGTTGCTACTAAATGAATGCGGTAATAGATAACAAATTGTATGTATTATAAATAACAACACGGATAAAGAACAAAGTGCAACAGTAATTTTAAACATTGCTACAAGATTGTTGTCATTTCACGCTATTTCCAAAATTTGCTATTCTCCCTCAAAGTACAGCTTCTAGCAATGATCAAACGTCGGTAGAATAAGTAGCTTAACGCAGCGAGAATTCAAAATCCAACATGGCGTCTATTTCGTGGCTATCGAATCGAAGACAGACCATCGAATGTCGGCATAAAAAAAACAGTCCGTCGTCTTGTACTGCAGTAAAAATTATTTTCTTGTTGTCATAAATCGACGCTCAAATGTTGCAAGCATCTTACGCCGTGTCACGAGGCACGAGGAGAAGATTTGCGTCTGCGTCGTTGCCATGGTTAATACGCATAGACAACTCGAAAGCCGCATACTCCGGCAAAGGCGAGACGCAGCCATCAGATTACTATTGATCAAGTAAAAGCTAGTGAGCGAGAAAACTGTCGTTGCGTAAACGAGCCCTATAAGGACGCTTTTACTCAAGGACAATTTTCTCGCTTACTAGCTTTTACTTGGTCAACACTAAATCGGATGGCTGCTACTTGCCTTTATCGGAGAATGCGGCTTTCAAGTTGTCTATACGTAGTAACCATGGCAACAACGCGGACGCAAATTTTCTCCTCGTGCCTCGCGACACTACGTACGAAGCGTGCAACATGACAGCGTCGATTTATGGCAACTAGAAAACAATTTTTACTGCTGTACAAGACGACGGACAGATTTCTGAATGTCGGTATTCGATGAGTCATTGTATTCTATTCGGCAACCCCGAAATGGAGGCCATGTTGGATTTTGAATTATCGCTGCGAGTAGCTATTTATTCTGCCGTCGTTTGATCACTGCTAGAAGTTTTTTTTTCAGCCAGAATAGCAATTTTTTGGAAGTCGCGTGAAATGGCAACAATGTTGTAACAATGTTTAAAATGACTGTAGCACTTTGTTCTTTATCCGTGTTGTTATTTTTAATGCATACAATTTTGTTATGTATTACCGCATTCATTTAGTAGCACTAATCAACTAATCATAAATAAATAACGGTTGAGTAGCAAATAGCATTCGACGAGCGAGAAGGCCTTTTTGCATAACGCGCCCTTACTTTCGGAGGCGTAGGCGCACAAACATGCTTTTTGTTATCATGAAACAACATTCAGATATTTTTTTTCCCGTTTTGAGGGTAAAACAATCAAGTTACGGCGACGAAAACATGCCTATTCGAAGTGTAATTTAATTGTCTTTCACTAAGCGCCACTATCAACTTGTTGGTGCATTAGTTCCGGAGGAGTAGATATAAAAACCCGCGCGCACGCACGCACGCATACATTCGCGCAAATTTTTACTGATTAGGCGATTCTCCTAATTACGACAGGCATATTTCCCAAGAAAACATTTGGCTTAAAAGCCATAAAAAGGCACTGCCACCTAGGACGAAATTTACCGGACAAAAAAAATTCACCATTTTAGGTGCAGCCATCTACGGTACTTCCGGTTTGAGATTATGGGATGGCTACCGCCATTACGACTAAAAAATGGTCGGCAAATTCAGTCACGATTAGGGTAAAACACGCACTGCAGCTGCTGTTTGCAAAATTTATCCTACCACAGGCAAAATTTTGAACTAATTTTCCAAAACATTTTGTCGCACCTTTCCGGCTTTTTGTTTTTTCTTGGCGCTTTTTGCTTTCAAAATTTTGAAATTCCTCTTTAACAAACTATTTTCTGGTCATCTCTTTAGCGTCGTTTAGTTGCTATTCGGATGTGTAAAAACCAGCGCCGTGTGGAAATAGTTGTTGCTGCTATAATGTGGTACGAGATCGCGGTGCGTTGGTGCGTCCTAATTAAGAACCCCCCCAAAAAATAATAGTTAAGTCTGATCGCGGCGTATTTTAGGGTCATCATGCGTGAAAAATCGGTAAAGAAAATTAATTTAACGATTCGGGTTGGCGGCAGGGGAGCCGTGAGTGATGGCCATCATCTTTCATAACGAGATTTCCAGAACCAAAACACGAGAGACGACTAATGGAAATCGCAGGCGCTATTAGATTAGAATGAGAGCAGTTGGCGACAGTTTGGCACCAAGTGGGTTTCCGACTGTCCTGCTGAGAGGGAGTGTGATGGCGTGTGGAAGGGGGGGAGGAAGGAAGGTGCGTGGGCGAAAAGCTAAGGCGATGGAGGTTAGAACTTACATAGGACTTGGTCGGAGGGAAAGGATGGTGTGGCTGATTTCCCTAATGCTTCCCGTGCTGCACGGCCTGTGTGTATATGTACGGCGTTAGCGGTGGTTCCCGTAATGATGAGGTCTTGGTCGGTTACCATAGCAATGCGCCCCAGAATGACGATGCCGCTGCGAGATTAAGAACCCGCCGTCGCCGCGCCCAAGGAATCGTTACACGGCGGCGCTGGAAATTGGAAGTTTAAAATTGAGTTTGCCGGCATGCAAATATGATTTGTGACTGGGGCGGGGCCGGAAGGGTGGGGGTCATTGGATTCTCCCAACCTCCCAACCTCACCCCCACAACAAGCGTGGGTGAAAAGGGGACGTACCCAGAACGACACCAACGTCCCAAATAACCCCAGTTAGGCAAATCCGGACTGGCTCATTTGCCAACCGAGCCCGGGCCTTCTGTTTTATTTTGCGTCCCACTCGCCAAAACCGTTGATCAATCCCGTTGCTGTTGCTGACGAACTTGAGTCGTGGCGTTGAATAAAAAATACTCCGACCTCCCCCCCTTCGTACAGCGAACCCTCGATATGACGAACCAATATGAAGCACCATGTATGTATTGTGGGGGATGCGAATTCGGTAAAAATGGGACGTTGTCGGAATAAAAAACCTGGATTTGACAGCGATGTTTAAGGACAACATTCCTTACGCAGCAACAAGACATTTAAACTTAAAGACTTCCCACCGCAACTTCGCTCGGCGATTCACCCCGTTAAAGCTGATATGAAGTTTGTTGCAACTATATAGAATAGAATAAATGAAGGTATCGGCCAATAAGCTAAGATCTCGTTGAAGGCCCACGCGGAAGACTTTAAGTGAAATGAAACCACCGCCGTTTCAGTTTTTTTTTTTGCCACAGGAGGGACGAAACCGGAGTACCCAGAAAAAACCCTCAAACAGCAGGCGAGAAACATTCGGAGAAAAACCCGTATACATATACACTTCCCTTCATTAAACACTTGCCTACACTGCGTTAAACACGAGTTGAGCAAGTGTGACGTCACGCGGAACATTATAACATTGTTTACTTGTAATATTAAGGATGGATAAGGAGATAGAATCAACACTTAGACTTTACAGGTTTTGAACTTTGGTTTAACGCTTTTGAACGTCAATTCTTATTTGTACTTTGATTTAACACTTCTGTACTTCAATTTAACGTTGGTGGATTTCAAATTAACACTCTTGGCTTTGGATTTAACACAGCGTTAAACTATATGTTCCCTACATGCCAGGAGCTATCGCAGTAGTTATCATACAGTTCGCTAGAGGCACACTTGCAAATTTCTTGTAATAAACTCTAGTGTTGGTTATTTAAGTTGGGTTATTACTGCAACGATAAGGGGGAGATGTAGTCCTGACGGTGAAACATTTCGCCAAATCCCGTTTTGCCAAAAAGAAAGCTGATTAAAAGCTTATGCCTAAAGGGCAAATCCCGTTTCACCAATTCGCATTACGTTTAATCTAATTTGACAAAATTATAGGTACACGAAATTTAATACTTTATTCCTATGTATAATGGCGATTTAAAAGGCAAACGTTTAACCGAGACAAGCAGTGCCAAAATAAGAGCAGTTGATTTATTTACGTTTTGAAAACAGGCGATACAGAAGGGAAAACGTATACTTTAAACATTGTTTAGAATGCTTGGTCATCACTATACGTCAATGTCAAGGTTCTCTTTTAAGAATAGTTAGTTATACACACGATGTTACCCTTTCCCAAACGGGAATTCCCGTTTTGCAGAATCCCGTTTCGCAGAATCAAAATATTCTTTAAAAATTTAACATTGCAGAAGTTTAAGATGCATGACTATAATGGAAGGAATTTCTGATTAGTTGCGATTTCTGATGTTATATGTTTAGGCGCAGCAAGCGCGAAAGCGCGAGTGAGGCACGTAATTTGAAAAAAAAAATTATTGTGCAAAACTGGATTTTGGGAAACGAGTGTTTGGCTGTAAATGTTTGACCATTATACACGAACAATGTATTAAATTTCGTGAGCCAAAAATTTCACGAACGGTATATTTGGCGTGACCGGATTTGACGAAATGGGATTTGCCTTTTATGCAAAAGCTTTTAATCTGCTTTCTTTTTGGCAAAACGGGATTTGGCGAAACGGGACGTATGTTCCGAGGTCTTTGCAACAAATTGGTGATTTATGTACGGTGCTGCAGCACTTTTCTACTTTGCCGATTTTCGATCAATAATTTACATTTTCAAAGACTCGTGAGAACAATATCCCACCGTATCGATCCAACCTGAATTTATTTCGAAGAGCCTAAGAATCCGAGATCTACAATGCCAAGAATCTGCAGCCATAGTCTTAAGTAGCAATAATGTCGCACTGACTGCAATAATGTCGCACTGACTGGAATAATGTCGCACTGACTGCAATAATGTTGCACTGACTGCAATAAAGTCGCACTGACTGCAATAATATCTAACTGACTGCAATAATGTCAAACTGACTGCAATAATGGCACACTGAGTGCAATAATGTCGCACTGACTGCAACTATGTCACACAGTCGCATGTAAACATTAACAATGTAAAGCAATTATATGTTCCCTCGCAAGGACTGATTATGAGACGGCCCCTAATTTAGAACTCGTAACTTGCCTTGATTCCATCTATGCAACGAGACTTTCTCACTCACCGAACACTGCTTGCTAGTCAACCGTTATTTATTTACGATTATTTTCCAGTTTCTACTAAATGAATGCGGTAATACATGACACATTAGGTGTATCATAAATAACAACAAAGAATAAAGGCCAAAGTGCAACAGTATTTTAAACATTGTTACAACATTGTTGCCGTTTCACGCCATTTTTAAAATTTGCTATTCCGGTACAAAGAACAGCTTCTGGCAGCCATGAGACGATGGTAAAATAAATAGCTGCTCGCAGCGAGAATTTAAAATCCAACATGGCCTCCATTTCGGGGTTATCGAATCGAAAACAAACCATCGAGTACTGGCATTCAGAAATCGGTCCGCCGTCTTGTACTGCAGTAAAAATTGTTTTCTTGTTGCCATAAATCGACGCTGTCATGCCGCATGCATCGTACGTCGTGTCGCGAGGCCCGGAGAATATCTGCGTCCGCGTCGTTGTCATGGTTATTACGCATAGACAACTCAAAAGCCGTATGCTCCGTTAAAGGCTAGAAGCAGCCAGCAGATTTAGTATTAACTAAGTAAAAGCTATAGTGAACGAGAAAACTGTCGTTGCGGAAATCCGCTCTCAGTCCACCGGCAGGTGAATAAATAGCCCAAATACTGAACACATTCCATCCACTGAGACCTATTTGTATTCGAGGGTTGAAGAATGAAGGATCGATCTTCAACGATGCTGCTGTAATCCAAGCTTTCGTCACAACAACGGACTAAGAATCATCCCAGTGGGTGGTGGCCCAGCATTCCAAGATGTTTATTCGCCTTCCCTGGCTTGTCGCCACTGGCTTTCTATTGGTTAGTAAATTGGTCTTTGGGGTACGATGCCCAATAAATATCATCTGGGCATGATGCGGGTCATTTCAGAGGAATTTCTAATTAATTTGGCTGGAAGACACCCCTTTAGGCTGAGGGCTTCGGGGAAGATTCTTTTGCTATCAGGCACAGGGAAATTTGTGTAAAGCTTGAATGGACGAGGGCCGCGATATATCAGAAATCCGCGTGAGAAAATACTTCTACGACAATGTTAAAGCGCACACCTCTGGCATATACTATACAACTGCGAATGCTGATTTGTTAAAAGTTGGAGTTATCATTTTAGGTCAAACGGTGTTAGCTTGGGTGTGAAGATAGTATTTAAATAAATCTAAAGCTTTCAGAACTTTTAGGCCTAATTTTTAGCTGCAGTTTAATTTCGTAAGCGACAGCATTTCGCTTCGTTCACTTCTTTTGAGGTTAGGCTTATTCATTCCTGCAACACGGGATTGAGAGTACAGTTTCCACAGCAACCAGGAATCTTGAAATTATTATATGAAGCCATCTTATTGTTCCATGTTGCGGTATAACCACGTCGTTTGCTGTAAACTTTTGTTTCACATGAAGAGTTTTCTCATGTTGTGACGATTTGAGGTTACACATTTGGGATCACGCTGATGGTGAACACGCCAGTTCGGTCGCCATATTGGGTGAATTCATCCAAGCAGATATAGCAAGAAAGTATAAATAAAACATTTTACAAAAAGAAAAAGTTGCTACAAAACTCAAAAACATCATAAATAATAACAAACCTGAACGATAAAATATAAAATTTAGCTTAAAATCTTGAATAACCTTTCTGTAGAGTTAGTACTAAAGCCCAGTAACCATTTAAACAAGGAGTTTTGGAATGGGTAAGTTATTTTGTACACCGCCAAGGAAGTAAGTCGTATCGCTTGCTGCCAAGGAAATTATACAATCTTACTTATTGACTTTTACGCTGAGTAACGTAGTTGTTCGTTTTACTTCTAGTGTGGTAGTTTGTTAGTAAACGAGTTGTAGCATAAATGCTATTCCTCCGAAAACTAATTATCCACCCAAAACCAAAACTTGTAGAAAAACCCGTCAAGTTTCCAAAAACGATCGGCCTTTGAAGGTAGTGGTATCATTGAACCATGGAAAGGCCGCCAAGGTCAATCCTATTAGCCAATTTAATCGCACCGACTAATAAATAGTTCAAAAGTTAAATGAAAACTTGAAGATTGCTACTCGCATGTAGCAATCTTCCAAGTTTTCATTTAACGTCCAAAGTATTATTGGGTGCGATTAACTTGGCTAATAGGATTGACTGATTAAAAAACTAGATATTTCTGAAATACACAGGCTGGCCCCAGCCCCCCCTTCCCCCCCCCCCCCCTCGGTACGAGTGGTATTGACATACCACTTAACACAGACAAGACTGACTTGGCGAAGTAACTCAGCCCGCAACTGAATTAGCTGTGGCCAGAGTAAGGGCAGGGAGGGGGCGGGGGGAGGGGGGGAGACGAGGACAACTGCTCACTGGAATGTTGGGGGTATATGTGGAAAAATTTTAAAACAACTTACGATTACGACGATACAAAGAACAATGGAAGTAAGGGATTGAAGTTCTTTATTTGGGGCGTCGGACTAAAGTCGAAGTGCGGAAAATCGTCTAATAGGATAATTGTCTAATATCTGCCTAAATAAAAAATCTGGAAAATCATCGAAACGGAATATCGTATAATGGATGAGCGTATAATGGATAAACGTCTAACTGGACAATAATATAACTGATGAACTGCTGCGGTTACTGATGTTATATGTATAGCCGCAGCGAGCGCGGTAGCACGAGCAAGGCAGTGACAGACGATTTTCTATTGTACGAATTTCGTGTTAGGCGATTTTCCGTTATACTGTTATACTGTAAAAGTTTTTCCAATGCGGTATTTCAGTTAGAAGATTACCCCTCGGCCACTTTATTACCTCCTGGCGCCGTTACACGATAGGCCTTGGTTTCTTGTGACATGGGGGCTCTCACATTTTCATCACCACATTACTGGCGTTAATCAACTTTACCCTTTAAGTCTGCCTTATGGTTGATGTCCTTGTGTCTCCGATTCGTGTGGTGCTGGCACTTGCCGCCGTACAGTTCCACGGGCGCGGGGCAACCGGTGGATTATTACGGCCCCTTTCATTATATTAGAATTAGTTGTACGAAAGTCAAGATTGTATAAAAAAAAATTACATGAAAGGCTTCCACGCATGCGCGAACTTAATCTTATGGCGCGGCGACAGGTATGGCATTAGCGCTAACCTCAGTCACAGTGCAGTAGTCCGTTTTGCCACTGTACCACACATTACAGAGACGTTAAACACGCCCCAAATCTTAATCTTTGGGGCTTTGAACGTCAGCATCTCACGTGACTAGCGCGGACCGACTGAGAGTTTGCTTCAGCTTTAGGAGGGTCGGTTTGGGAGGGGTGGCACCTCCCGGGAATGAAAATGGACTTTCCCCTTTCCAACCTTTCTCCGAAACAAAATTTATAATTTTTGTTCAGCTATTAAGTCCCTGGATCGTGTGTATTTGTGCGCCTGATTTGCCCTGCAGGAGGCCCCTACAGAATGGGCCTCCTGTAGTCAGGCCCTCCCGAGAATTCCCGGATGCACTCCGGGCGGGCCAATACGACACTGGCTCTACGCCGGTCGGATCTTTCATATTTCAACTTTCAGTACTGGGCTGAAGGATCGCCTAGAAGTTTTAAGGGGAACGTTCGATTACCACCAACCACTTAAAGCTATATCGTGGCAAGCGTTAGGCCTCCTTCAAATATTCATCACGGCATAATGAATAAATGATGCCAACTCTACTTGCTTTGACGTTTTATTGCGGTTTCCATCCAGCATGTAATATAATCATTAGTCCGATGTCTGGAAGTCCGTCACTTCGTCGCGACCATAGAGGTTTGCCAGCTAAATCTTCCGTCCGCTTCTTCCTACAGCATCCAACGTTGGACACGTATGGCTTCTTCGATAATTACTTGTACTTGGACATCCGAAGTACGCATTTTCAGTAGTTCAGACACGAGTAGTGGAATCAGAGGCATCTCAGGTTCTGAAAACATCATTGTACACTTATACTGCAATATTTCCTAATGTTAGAAGATAAGCTAGTTCCGTCTATTTAGCGCCACGTCATGTAATCGTAGTTAACTAAACGACCATTAGTGCTCGAAATTAAAAATTAGTGCTCATTCAATAAAACAATTAGAACACTTTCAACGGTGGCGGTGCCAAATTGTTGCTGACAGCATCACCCTCTATGACTGGCTTGAAAAATATATCATTTTTTAGTGCTCAATTAGTGCTCATTAGTGCTCGAAAATTAGAATTAGCGCTACAGAAATCCGGAAATTCCAACCCTTTTGATGGGGTGGTGCTGTTTATGCTGTAGCACCACCCGCACTGCACCGCTTCAAACATACCATTTTTTAGTGCTCAACTAGTGCTCATTAGTGCTCGAAAATTAGAATTAGTGCTCTTTCAGCAAAGGTGGCAGTGGATCAATTTGACACCGCCTCCTTTGAAAGTGTTATGATTTTTTGAAATCAGTTTTGTAATTCTCACACTGTTAAGCACTACTTAACGAGTTTTATAAACAACACCTTTTTGTAAAAAAGGCCCAATGAATCGGGGGGGGGGGGGGGGGGTGGACCATAATGATCTTACCAACCGTTTCTTCCTTTGTCAACTGTAACTTTGCATTAATACCGGCTCTCTCATCACCAAACAAGAAACGAAAAAAATCGTTTCCTTTCAATGCCAGATACAGATAAAACACTGCTAACTTTAAAGAATGGTACCAAATACCATAATCCCGTCACGTATTTCATTTCTTGATCCGTCACGCAGTTGAACAATAGTAACTGAGATACGCTCGAAGACAAGAAGAATCAAAAATCGGAGAGAGAAATATCCGAAGATGATGGTATCAAATGGGGCCGGGTCTCTCGTGCCGCAAAGACATCGAAAGAGTTTTAGCAGATGATGCTGGATGAGATCCCGTCAATGGGATGAAAAGTGCGGGGAGGCGGGAGGAAGGGAGGAGGGTGTGTGTGTGATGTGGGAGTGTGGAGATTACCTTCTGATGCAGAGACAATCTTGCTCCAAGAAAGGTCATCCCGACAGGCGAGTAATGACATCAGTCTTGTCGTCATTGATCGGAACGTGCAACAGATGAAAGACCACGTCAGAAACCCAGACCAGCGGATTGGAAGAGATATTTTTGGTTTTGGGTCAACCTTTCAAGCTGCTCTGCCTCCTGCCGAAGATTCTGGGATGCTGCTTTCACATCGGTGGCGTTTAGATGTCGGGCGCGCAGTCGCTGCAGCTCGAGGGATCAGACAAACCTGGCAATAGCGCACGAGATTGACAAATCCAAAATCAATACAATAGATTTGCAGGTTTGCATTGGATTTTCAGATTTGCATTGATTTGTGCAGATTTACAGCGATTTTATCAGATTTTCAGGGATTTGCGCGGATTTGCAAGATTTGTACAGATTTGCTAGATTTGTACAGGTTATCAAGATTTGTACGCATTTGTACGCATTTGTACGATTTGTAAGATTTGTTCACTTGGATTTGCGGATTTCATGACGATTTACAGATTTCATTTAGATTTGCAGTGATTTGTGTGATTTGCAGATTTTACTGTATTTCAAGTAGATTTGCAGATTTCAAGGAGATTGCAAGCAGATTTGCAGATTTCAAGGAGAGTGCAAGCAGATTTGCAGATTTCGTGTTGATTTACACAGATTTGCTATGATTTGCAGGATTTACACAGATTTGCAGATTTGTCCGAAATCAGAGAGCGTACGATATTTGAGAAGACTGTGAAGACTATTGCAACGACGTTGTCCGTCCGTCGTTTTTTTCTACGTCGCAACGGTACCAGATATAGACGACCACGATTAACAACGTTAGATTCAATGTCAAACGTTAGTTAAATAAACCTGTTTTAACCAATTATAGTGAGAGCATAATTGCAGCATTGGCCCTGATTGGTACTTGGGTGGGTGACCTCCTGGGAATCCATTCCGGGTGTTGCAGACATAGGGCCTTAGGGTTTCGTCGGGCAGATGACCGGGTGCGGTTAACGCTCGCTAAAACCCTTTGAGTTTGCTCATAAAGCGAAAATATATATATGGATTTTTAACATTAGAAACAAGGTCCCATAAGTATGATTGTGGCCGAAGTATGATTTGTGTACCTTCTTGCAGTTCCTTTACCCATTTAGGGAGGAAACCATGCGTCATGTCCCCTGCTTTTGTTTTTTCCTACCCCAACTCATTATTTTCTTTTGTAAATAAGAGAGTAACGGTTTTTTTTTCTCTTGGTGAAATTTTAGGTTCTACCGTATGAAAGTTGGTCGCCTGATGAACGCGAGCACGTGCGCTGATGGCTACATTCAAGTGATTGATGGCAATGGAAGCACCCAAGTGTCGAACGCCGAGACGCCCGGTTACTTCTGCGGTGAAATCGACCGGGAACAAACGTACATCTCGGAGACTAGCTTCGTCAAGGTCATCTTCTACGCTGAGAAATTTTCTGGTACGATTATTATAAACGTATTACTACCAAGTGTTGGGTAGAACTTAATGCTTATTGTTAACTGTTTTATCAGGAACGTCAGGAAGGCTAAAAGTTCGAGTGGTCTAAGTCAGAGTTACCGATTTATGGGGACGTCTGGAACGCTAAAAGTTCGAGGGGTGTAAGCCAGATTTACCGTTTTTCAGAGACGTCTGGAAGGCTAAAAGTTCGAGGGGTGTAAGCCAGATTTACCAATTTTTCAGAGACGTCTGGAAGGCTAAAAGTTCAAGGGTGTAAACAAGATGTGCCGAATTATCAGGGACGTCTGGAAGTCTGGTTCGAGGGTGTAAACAAAATTTGCCGATTTAGCAGGGTAGTTTAGAAGGCTAAAAGTAAACTAAGTAAACTAAATTTTCCGATTTATCAGGGACGTCTGGAAGGCTAAAAGTTGGAGGGGTGTAAACCAAATTTACCGATTTATCAGAGACGTCCGTCTGGAAGGCTAAAAGTTCGAGGGGGTGTAAACTAAATTTGCTGATTAATCAAGGACGTCCGTCTGGAAGGCTAAAAGTTCGAGGGGTGTACATCAGATTTGCCGAGTTACCAGAGACGTCTGGAAGGATAAAAGTTCGAGGGGTGTAAACCAAATTTACCGATTTATCAGGGACATCCGTCTGGAAGGCTAAAAGTTAGGGGGAGTAAACCAAATTTGCCGATTTGTCAGGGTGATTTGGAAGACTTAATAGTTCAAGGGGTGTAAACTCAATTTGCTCATTAATCAGGGACGTCCGTATGGAAGGCTAAAAGTTCTAGGGGTGTAAATCAGATTTGCCGAGTTACCAGAGACGTCTGGAAGGCTAAAAGTTCGAGGGGTGTAAACCAAATTTGCCGATTTATGAGGATGGTTTGGAAGGCTAAAAGTTCGAGGGGTGTAAACTAAACTAGCCGACTTGTTTAATCGAGAAACTTATTGAATATGCTAAAATTTGCCAACTCTTTTGGATGTTGTGGTCATATTTACTTGGCGTTGTTTTTAAACAGTATCGAGGCGGAACGTTAGATGTAGAAGAGTCAAGAAGAAAAAACAAAACGTGGCTTCAGTGTTGTGACTTTAGTGGAACTGTACATCCAACACTATTTTCCACTGAACTAGCTGTTATTTTGACAAGGTGGCGTGAACTGCTAGTTTTAATTTAAAACATTTAAACGTTGGCCATCTAATAAAAACGAATTTAAATTTAAATTAATTTTTCCAGCCATTTTGGTGACTGGTCAAATATTGGAAGGGTGCGAAACTTACCCCACCCCCTGTACAATAATCCCTGTATTTTATTTCCAAAAGACGATTTTAAGTTCCTAACGAACTTTGAATCATGTTTACTTTAAACAACTAAAACATTACACGCAAAAAAAGGACGCACAGTTACTAAAATTTTATCCAATGTTTTACTCCATTGTATCTCAATTCGTGATAGTATACTGACGTTTTTCTGAGAGTTATTTAACATCTCGTTATTGATATGTTTATGGCTTAAAGCAGAACGAATAATGCGTAACGATATTTACAGTTTATTAAAAAATTTGAAGATGGTATAAATCTTTATTGTTCGAGTTTTAGTTGAACAAACAAGCACTCAACAAGTCTTATCTTTATAATTATTAGGATAATGTAAAACATTCTCTACAAAGTATTTCAATTGTTTTCTTGCGTTTTAAGGTGTTAAATAAGCCTAAGAAAACCAGATTGTCCAAGAGTATTTATCCTTTAATCCACTCGACCATAAGTCGTGGTGGTATATTGACAATTTTTTTAATCCTTATTTAGGATTACTGTTTTTACTGTTTTTTTTTTTTTAATTCAAAGATGGAATAAATCTTTACTTTCAGAGTTTTAGTTGAACAAACAAGCACTCCAACAAGTCAAGGTTTTTAATTGTTAGGATTAGGTAAAACTCTCTCCGGCATATTTCAATCGACCTCTTGAGTTTTAAGGTGTTAAATAAGCCTAAAAAAACCAGGTGTGTATATTCTTAATCCACCGGTATACTTTAAGCCCTGGTAGTACGATGACATTTTTTCTGATCTTTATTTAGGCCTAATAGTTTCTAATTAAAATGTTACGACTTCAAGTAAAACGAGTAATGCTTAACGACATAATTTTTTACTTTTACAGTCTTAGTTAAAGAAACACGAACACTCCAACAAGTCGCAGCTTTTTAATTATTACTGTTGTGTAAAACGGTTTAGAACCACGTATTTAAATAGTTTTCTTTAAAGTTAAGTATGTTCAATAAGCCTAAGACTATACGGGGTGCAAGGATCGGTTTAATCCCACTAATCGAAACCGTACATTAATCCACGACAGCACAGTTAAATTTTCGGGTTATAATTTAATCGTTGATCATTAAATGGGTCGCGGATTTGAGCTGTCCGACGCAAAACGTTAACGACCCTACAACGAATAACCCTAAACGAATTCCGCTGCTTATTTTAAAATTCAAAGCTTACCATCCATCTCCGTTTTTTTTTTTTTTTTTTTTGTGTGTGACGTTCCACGACTTGAGCGCGAGCTGTAACTCATGCTTTATTAACCCACGGTTATTTACTACAGATTTTTACGTAAATGGTTTCCTTTAAGTTTAATCAATTAAACCCCTCTGCAGTAAAACCGTAACGCAAACGCGTGGAAAACGGGAGGAAATTTTACGATCTTAAGCGACCAGGTTTCACGAGATGGATTTTGTCTAAATTCGAGTTGGTTAAGACTCTTGATAACCTCCTTAACCTCTCTTTACGAGAAATTGCGCAACAAAAGGCTTAAGAGCCATTTTAAAGTAAAGCTTTCCCCGCTCCCCCCAACCCCTAAACACGGGTTGCTGGAAGGTCGTCGACATCTTCCGGACCCGAGTCTCCGTGAGGAGGGTCGTTTGCGGACGCGTGTGGGGGCTTAAGTGCCCCGTCTACAGACGCTCGCAGCTAAACCGCGCTAGGGCGATTATTTTCTGCGTCGTGCATTTGAGCTACCCGGCTCTCCCCCAACCCCATACCCCATCCCCCTTGTGGGTGTAATGGCGCGAGGTCTTGGAGCTGTGAGACCCCTTGTCACAAGAAGCCCGAGCGCCTTTGCCCCCTTGTCTCGCCGGCACCGAGGCGAAATGAAGTTTTTTGGACATCACATCTACCTCCGTCTCTCCACTTTTTATTGGCCGTTCATTCATGCGAGGAATCTTGCCCCAGCCAGGTTGGACAATCTTAAGACATTTCTGAGCAGACGTGATCTGACGTATTTTAGAAGTTGCGTCAGTTAAGTTGCAAGCTAGTTTGACGTCGCACAGATTCTGAATATACCATGGTGCACAATGGCTGGCCACCATGCTAGTAAAACACAACGACTTGTAAGCATAAACTATAGAAATAACAATACAGTTAGTTTTACAACAATAATACGAAGAGTTTTTATGTGAGGGAATTTGAATTTTTTCCTACTGAGCATACTGAACCTACACGGTATTCGCTCATGTGAGGGATGTAATAATAATAATTATAATAATTAGGCTTTATTACGATGCAACCAGTACAAAGGCACGAAATCCTGTTGGATTTGTATGTGCAAGCACAGTTTGCTATTAAATTATTATGTTAAATTGCTATATGCCTATAATACATTATAAATAGACATAAATCGATGGAAATAATATTAAGGAAAATTGGAAATTAGCCAACAGCGAAAATCATACACTAGAAATAACGTAGTTCAGTAAGCCACCTTTATGCACTTACGTTTTACGTCGGAGTGGCATGACCCGGATTCGAACCGGCTACCCAGTTCGCGTCCAGATTACTTGCATAGCGCCTAATCGCTATGGCCACATCCTCCACTGGCATAAAGATACTCCGACGAAACGAAAGTGCATAAAGGTGGCTTACTGAACTACGTTATTTCTAGTGTATGATTTTCGCTGTTGGCTAATTTCCAATTTTTCTTAATATAATACATTCGACTTGAATCGTACATCAAAATATACAAAAGAGACTAGACATTAAGGTGTACATTGAGTAGAAAGAGTCCATTATCTTGTACGAATATGTCATCAATATTTTTATTATATTTTAATTTATTAGGAGCCAGTTTTTTTATATCTTTATTCACCTTGTAAGTGTTTTAATTTTTTTCAGTTCCACTGGTAGCGTATTAAATATGTGTGGGATTAAAAATGCCAGATTCCTCTTTCCATAGGAGTTTTTGTCATACGGGTTCAATTAATCACGTATTGTTATTTCGAATTGGTCTGGCAATAGGATGTTTAAAATCATCATTACAGTAATTTGGGTTAAAATATTAAAATCGAGCGTTTGTTTAAAAGTAAGGACTTTTTGCTCCTTCTGTAGTGTTTTAGCGTTTTTGTTTTGGTTTCAATCGTTGAATAACACTTTAATTGATTTGTTGAGAATAGTCTGTAAACGATTAATTAAGCCTGGACAGGTACATCCATAGATGTTACATGCATACCGGCAGATAGAGTTTCCAACAAATGTATTTTTATTTTTATTATTCAACATATGACGTATTTGATAATAAATTGGAAGAACTTTTCTAAGTCTGCTAATGAGGTTATCAGTATGCGAATAAAATTTCCAATTACTGTCAATCTGAAGCCCTAGGTATCTTACATTTTTCACTTTATCCAGATTTTTACAGTCACACCCCACATGGTCTAAGCAATTTATGTCATATTCAATAATTTTGAATTCTGCATCTGGGCTACAAAGTAAATGTTTTGTATCAATTCATTATAATGACAATAATAATAATAATTGTCACTTTTCACAAAACTCATTGAATTTGTACGTGTGTTACGATATTATAACTAATTACTTCTGTGTGGTAACGCATAAATATTTATAAATATAACAGCAATACTTGTATAATTTATTTACATGTAAAAGTCAAAACTTCACAGTTTTTACTCAATAACTCAAGCAATATTAAAAATAAGAAAAATAAACAATATTTATTGTTCCATTACAAACTATTTAATTAGACATTTTAATTCATTTACTGTTAAATATCTTAATTTATTTCGTATCATGTTAAAAAAAAAACTGGGTACTACGAAATTTAATCCTCTCCTCCGATATGAATTTGTGTATTTTGGTTCTTTTAACAATTTCTGATTACTTTTTGTTGGTCTTTCAATTGGATATTTCATGCGCCTTTAAAATAGTTCTGGCTAATTATCGTATATTGAATAATGTCAGAAGTGTCATAATTAATTTTTCTTTTAAAAAATCACGTTCATTTAGGTTTGTTAGTGTTATACAATAAGACTTTCGTAGCTTTAAGTATTTTTTGCAGTCGTTCAATAAGTTGTTTTGATGTTGTACATAAATGGAGATGGCGAGTATTAATAATAATAACACTGGTGCTTTAGTGTACAAGTTGTTGTTTGTACTGGCACGAAGTTTTAAAGGAACTTGTATGTGCAAGCAAGTAATACAATTATCGTATGTTAAATTATAAGCATGAGTCATACATTTTTACATATACTCTCATTAAATTTAGTATACTACTTTACTTATCTTAATTTAGATATGTTAATTTATTATTGATATAATATCCATTTATGCACTCTTGTTATTACACACAGTAAATGCATATTTGTATTTTTTCCGTAATTTTATTTTTTCTCTCTTTTTATTTTATAATATTGTAATGTTTTTTTATTTCATAATTTTACTTTTACGCAGTCATTAAACATTAAGTAGTTTGTTTCAGTGCTTTAATTTCAAGTGCATATGTGTTAAATTCAGGTGCTAATGTGTTAAATCCAATTTGCCAAAAGTGTTAATTTGAAATCCATTAACGTTAAATTGAAGTACAAATGTTAGCACATTGACGTGCTAAAGCGTTATACCAAAGTTCAAAACCCGTAAAGGCCAACACCAAATCGGCCTTTAAAGCAACATCCACCCTGCCTTATAACCTTCCGCCTGCCTCACAACACCCACGCGACGATCACATCCGCGTATTCACCACAGCTAAGGTCAACTGAGAAGGTAGCTTCGTTCCTCGCAGCGAAAAATGTAGCATGAACCCATTGATTGTGTCGTCAAAAACCGAAATGATTCTTGTATTTTAAAATCACAATTTATAATTTTCTAGGCTAGTATCTTATAATTTTGCTCCGGCGATCTATTGGAATAATTAATTTTAATTTTTACTGCATTAGCCTTCTAGATTTTTGATCACATAGTAATTACTAGCAAACGATTAAAATTAATACTGCGCGCACACAGATAAAACTTCAAGGTCATTGTAGGCGCGCGATGCATCGTATATGTTCGGGACGAACGTAAATAAAGTTAGTAATATTCAACAGAAAATCTCCTAGACGCCACCTTTTAAAATGGATTTTTAGCAAGGGAAAGACTAACGGTAAGTAAATAGACCTTTGGGTCCGTACTTGATGTGGAGGATCAACAGAATCCGAGATAAAGGTGTTCGTGATGTCCAGGGTGCAGCGAAATGGCGAGAGGTTTGGGCGGGAAAATGCCAGCGAGGGAACGTCGGGCGAGGGAGCCCTCGCTCCACTACTTCACGAGCCGCACTCTACTCGACGCCCCGACTCAAGTTGTTAAAGCGTTCATGCAAGCACAAGATGGATGAGCGAAACTGCAACGTTGTTTCGTAATCCGTGATGGAAAAAAAAAAGTTTACTTCTAAGAGTGATGTAGCAGCAGCCCAGCAAGAGAAAAAAAAATTCCGTAATGGAAACTTATGCAACGCTGCGCCTTCAGCATCTTTGAGAGGTGCCGCGGCGGGAATGATGGCGCCTTGAATTATGTTCCGTTGTCACCGCTGGATTACAATCAAATTTTGTTTTTGTACTTCAAATCTGGATTTACTTTTTTTTTAGTTATTTTTAAAATTCTCTGTCTGGTGTGAGTGAAGCTACAGAATGGCAGTGTACACATACCATATCAAGATTGCATTCTCTACAGTGATTGCCCCCACCTCCCCATCTCCTTATTCAACCCAGAAAAAAATCCTGGGTGCGCCACGGCCAATGTGAACTGCATGAAAAAATTAAGATGTATTAAATGTACTTATGTGCAATGCAAATCGGGACTAATGCGCTACAAAAAGTGTCTTCTGTACAGTCCAACCTATCAAAATACCTGCAATAAGTAACTTGTGCAGCTTTGTACTCTTATCACAAGGGTACATTAATTTTGTACATGCGTTTGTCTAATAGTGTTCTTTCTCTCTTGTTTCTTTTCAGACAAAACCTATTTTTCATTTTCCTCTCGAGCTGAGCAACAGTTTGAACTGTACGCCCGCTATGGCCCCAACCCAATTCTCTACCCAGAACGCCGTGGCAAGCTCGTCGCTGGTACCTTCTGTGACCGAGTCTTCCACGACTGCCGACTAGGAACGTGCTACGTCCAAACCCCAGGATTCCCAGGTGTCTACCCACGTAACCTGCGGTGCCGTTATTTCCTTCACACTGGTGCGCCGTATATCAGCCCATACCTTGAAAACGAAGTGTTGAGCGTGGATGGACAACGGTGTGCTGATCTCATCGTATGCCCTGTTCGTGCCGTCTCCACAAATTGTCCTGGTGATTTCCTACGTTTGCATGACGGATGGGCCGAGACGAGCCCTGTGATTGGTACTTTCTGTGGAACAGGACGTTTCCCTTTTGCAGTTACTGGAACGGGAACTCGCCTACTGGCCGTCTTTGTTAGCTCGCCTGCAGGCCCTCTGTTAAGTACAGGATTTCACTTCAATGTTGGCCCTAACCCCAAGTGGGTAGGTCCAGGTGCTGCGAAAGTCAACGGTACGTGCGGACGTATCTTTCGAAGTGAGGACAATTTATCGACTGAGGAGCGCCGCTTCTACTCACTTGCAACATGGTACGAGCCCAACACGCGGTGTGACTTCTTACTTGTGGGAAGACCCCACGAAATTGTGCGCCTCTACTTCAAAAGTTTTCGTGTCCGTCGTCCTCAACACGCTATATCCCCACCCGCGCGTGACTGTGCCGAGTCGCTGGCCGTGTACGATGGAGCGCAGGCTGATGAGGCTAGAGTTCTTGCCCTCCTTTGTGACACGTGGGCTGCACCCGTTCACGAGACGCGGGATTTTGTGTCTTCAGGTACGTCGATGTTGGTTCAGTTTTCAAGTGCTGCGGGTTCGTACGCAGGTTCTTCGTTAGATTTCTGGGTTCAGTTTGATTTTTTTAATGCGTATACTCACGGTCAGCCAGTGGCTGGAACTGCCTGTGATGAACTCTTTGAGTCCGGAGGCTCCGCCCGTGCTGGCCCTTTCTCTGCTCCCCTTAACCACCTTGTGTTCAAGCGACAAGGCGTGTTGCAGTGCCGATACCATTTCGAAGCTGGATCTGCACCATTTACGCGCATATTCTTAGCCTTGGCCCAAGTGCAGTTTGGATACAGCGAGAGGGCCTGCCGCTCCTGCCTTTCTGATCCGGTGGATAAAATAGTCATCCGTGAAGTTTCTGCGAACACCACCGACCTTGTGTGTTTGTGCAATAGTTCAACTGGTAGCAATACCACGTATTCTGCCAGTCTAACCTTTCTCTCCAGTGGCCCAAGTGTTGAACTTAGATTACACTATGCTGCCGAGTATTTAGAATACAACTATTTCCACAATAAGATCCAAGTGTTTCACGGCACTTACGAATTCTTCCACGGACCCGTCTGCGGGCCTGGTTTATTACACAATCGAAACCAAGGAGAGCTACTGTTTCCTTATATGGAGCCAGATTACCTAGAGCCAGACAAACCGATTCATTGCATCTGGACGATCTATGTGTCTCCCAGCAAGGATCTTTTCCTTTGGTTTGAGTACCTACACCTGTCAGGAAACTGTTCCTTAGAGCGTGTTGAGATCCGCCTGCCGACAGCCACCAACAGCTACTCCGATGATGCCGTAGTAGTTGTTTGTGGCGAAGATCGAACGGTGGAACTGCCTATCATCAACTCAACCAACATGGCAGCCAACAAAATGCTGGTGGAGCTGCGGGCATTGCCTTCTCTTGAGTCCCGCTTTAAACTGGTGTGGACCGAAGTCATGCAAAAGGAACGCCAGACAGAGTATTTCCTCAAACTGGGAATGGATGCTTGCCCTTTCCTTTGTCCAGGATCCAACGTGTGTATTTCTCATGACCTTGTGTGCAATGAAGTTGGAAATTGCCCCAAGAATGCCATGGATCCCAATGCCGAGTTTGCCGACGAAGCGGTCCTGCTTTGCCGCTCAAGTCCTTTTTCCCTAGACTGGATTGCTGTTGGCATGGGAGTCGCAGGGGGTGTGGTCATGACCCTCTGCGGACTCTGCACCATCCGCCGTTGTGGAAGTCGTAGACGAAGAATTGCAACCCCGAGATGAAGGTACGTAAAGTCACTGACACAATCATTTGCCCACTTTTTAAAACGAACGAAAACACAGCAGTCCATCGACAGACAGATTCAATGATGTAAAGTTTTAGCTTACCTTTAAAGCCTCTTTCAGTTGTTAAGGCTATAAATAGGTTAGGCCTAAAATAAATCATTGCACACACAACACGTTCGTACTTTTCCGAAAACCATACTTCACTGAACGGTATCATTTACAAAATGAATCCTTGAACTAGCCAGTGATCTGCATGGTGAAACTAATCAACCAATCGGAGAGCTGTCCAGCACCCTGTGGATTGTTTGTCCAAGCATACATTTTGTATTTGTCATCGTTCCGTGAAAATGGGTAAGTTGAAAGTGCTCAGCTGGTTGAGTAATCATCATTCATGTTATTCATAATATGTTGTAGCGACGGGCCCGTTGTTAAGCAAAGAGGAATTCGATTAACATAAGCTAAAAAGTCATACAAAATACACTTAAATGGTGTCCCATTTGAAGAGCAAGAGCAAGGCTACCAGCTCAACAAAATAGAGGAAAGGTTAAAATTTATCTCTGTCAACGCAAAAAGTAAACAGGGTGGACCTCTCCCTGACGAAGCAGAGATTCAGGTAAGAAGTGATTTCTTGAGAGCAAGGGTAGGCTCTTTATGCGTGTTGGCCACGGTGGGAAATATTTTTAATTGCACATTTGTGAAGAATTGGTATATATTCCGAAAATTGTTTATTATTAGGCATTAGATGATTGTGGACTGGGGTGTCGTTGTGTTAAGAGGCAGAGGGTTTCCAGGTTAAGACGTGCATATGAAAATTGTTTTCTTGGAACACGACCCGAGTATTTTGAAGATCCGAGGTGTGCCCTATCTTTATCTGGTGTTCGACAAGGGAGTCAGTTTTGACTCTTGTGAATTGTGACTGTTTATATTGGATAAGTGCGATGAGAAAATGTAAACGTTTACTCTATTTTTAGTGAGCTGGTTGCCTTGCGCTTGCTTTTCAAAATGGGAAACCACTTAAATGTATTTTGTGTGACTTTTTAGCTTATGCTAATGCATAATTCCTCTTTGCATGAAAACGTGATGAAAAACCCTGCAACGTCACATCCCACTGTGTAAAGTGCACTTATTGCCTTTTACATGTTGATTTTTGTTAAACCACATATAAGGCTATTAAGCAATTTTCAGCAAATCCTAATTCACCACAAAAGAGCTCTTGAGACCTTAATACGTGCCTTAACAAGGAAAAGAGCTGTTAGCCTACATGGTAATCATGAAAAAACTATTCTTCTAAGGCTGAATTCTACGAATGACGACATTGATGAGTCCTTGGAGGAATCGAAAATGTAGATCAACAATATTAAACAAATGCTTGTTCTTTAGATTGTATTTGTGTTGTTTGTGTTTAATAACAGCCTGCTTATTTTCCAGTGTCTATGTGCGAAGTGCCCTTTCTATATTTTTCATTTTTTTTTGTGTCTGTAAAAACACTTGAACCTTGCTGCCTTTGAATCATCTTAAAGAAAATAGTCCAACCTGGCAACCAGTCGTTTCTGAAATGCATCAACACAGAACAAAAGGAAAAAGAATCTAACCACTTGGCATTTAGGAAGCCTACAGTCATGTTACTAGCCTGCTTTCCGGATGTAACAAAAGCCCATCGCTGTGTTAACTGCCACCGTATTAACCAGTGGAACTAGTAATAATAAAATTAACCACTTTTCTCAACAAAGGTCTCAGTAAAGGCATCGAAAAGCTATCAAGTGCCAAAATCTATAAGAACTAAAAAAAAAAAAAAAAAAGATTTGGGAACCCAGCTGGCAACCGTTTTCAAGCAGTAACAGAAATCAAGCTTCATTAGATTTGGAAAAAAAATCACCGAAAAGTGAAAGAGTCCAAGCAGTTACACCATTCGAACTCAGTAAATGCAGGATATGTTTGGTTGAAATAACAAAGAATAGAACCGAAGAAGGAACGTCTACACGTCGCTTTTTTTACCCGTTATTTAGCCAAACCTATCCAACGTTTACTGGCGTACAATGGCGTGGGTCATAAGGACTCCGTCCAGGGCCGGATTAAGGGGGGTACTTTGGGTGCTCAAGCACCGGGCCACAGATTGAAAAGGGGCCTCCAAGATGACTGAGGGTCACGGGAAAAATAAAATAAGATACTATTTTAAATAATTTTTATTTTTTTTAACTTTTACTATTTGTACAAAAAAAAATTATTGTTCAAAAAAAGAAAACTTTATTTGCGGTACTGGGTGTGGGGGAAGGGAAAGAAATATGGCCACAATAAATCTTTAGCACCAGGCTTCTATGAGGTTTAATTCCGCCCCCCTAAATCCGTCACTTTTTTTTGGGTTTAACTTTTTTTTCATGTCCGACAAAGCTTATTTTACTGTTACTGCCTGAAAACAGTTCAGACTTGGGTGATGAAGCACTGTTTTTTATTAATTTGTGTAATTTTATGACTTTTTGCGACCATAATCTGCAA
Organism: Lithobius niger; assembly: GCA_023313725.1. Lineage (NCBI taxonomy): Eukaryota > Metazoa > Arthropoda > Chilopoda > Lithobiomorpha > Lithobiidae > Lithobius > Lithobius niger. Next base: position 15,808 of record JAHWFP010142581.1, on the reverse strand, counting down.
AAAATCGTCTTTTTCACTGATGTTAGCGGTGAAATTCTTGGATCGTCGGAAGACTAAATACTAAGAAAGCAATTGCAACGATGTTTTTATTAAACACGAACGAAAGTTAGCTGTTGGAAGGTGATCACATACCGCCCCAGTTCTAAAACTTGTTCTAAAATCTGACTTGAGTTACAGATTGGACTAGTTTCTTCACAGGGACTTGTTTTCTCGTCGCTCTCGTGCCGCTTGGATACACAGTACTATACATATAATGAAAAGGGTGAAACAAACCAGAAGTCATATCGAGGAACAATCCGTATTTTTTGTTTGTAATCACTAATATCATCACTGGAACTCGCGCTCAACGTCTTTTGTTAAATTGACTCACGTTCTAAGTCATTATTCATACCAGTACGTTGTCCAGAGCGATCTAAGAAGCTTCTCAGTTTTTGCTATCCCAGTTAATTTGGTTATGGCTTTTACCCCGATGCTAACGCGCTTCTCAGGTCGCTCTGGACAAATGTAGTGGTACAAATAATGACTTCGAACGTGAGACAAGTTTTCAATAAAGACGCTCAGCGCGAGTTCCAGTGATGATAATAGTGCGTAAGCGTAAAATTTAATAACGCTCAAGACAGGTATGGATTGGTTCTATGATATGACTTCTGGATGGTTTCACCCCTTAAATAATATGTATCATAAGTAGTCTGTATCCATGTGTCGCGCGAGTGACGAGACGATCCATGCGTCGCGCGAGTGACGAGACGATCCATGTGTCGCGCGAGTGACGAGACGATCCATGTGTCGCGCGAGTGACGAGACGATCCATGTGTCGCGCGAGTGACGAGACGATCCATGTGTCGCGCGAGTGACGAGACGATCCATGTGTCGCGTGTGACGAGACGATCCATGTGTCGTGCGAGTGACGACACGATCCATGTGTCGCGCGACTGACGAGACGATCCATGTGTCGCGCGACTGACGAGACGATCCATGTGTCGCGCGAGTGAGGAAACAAGTCCCTGCGGATTCTTTTCAATACATGTTCTATTTGATGACTTCAATTACAAACTGCACTAGTTTCCGTGCAACATTTGTTGTGTTTGGCTTATTTTCAATAACACCTCAGCTATGTTTCTTTTTTTTTCCAGCTCCCATGACGGAGTTCAGAGTTCCACCTCGCTTTTTGCAAAAGAAGGCTCTTAGCTTCTGGTTTTTTGAACAGAAGAACATTGACAAAGAAGTCATTTCTGATTTGGGCAGTGATTTCGAGCAACTTTACGAGCTACTGGGGAGTTCATTCTGGGAGCCATTCTCTGCTACCAGGTTGCTCCTAACCAAGGAAGGCCCTAACTGTCCACACGACGCGACACTAACTCTTTCTGTTTTGTCCACTATAATAACTACTTTGTAGCGTATATTACACAAGCCTTCACGCTGCAGTGTGCAGAAATTTGTGGCGTAAACCGCGAAGATCGTAATGTTTTATATAGTACACTGCTGTTGCTGAATTTCAGACGAGAGAGTGTTTGGAAGTTCGTGTGGCCCTCTGCTCGCTATTGCTCAATGTAAAGAACAACTGTATTACGTAAAAGGTTATTTTAATACATCAATACTGACTACTTCACCGCTGGTGCGAGTCCTAGGATGTGGATATCAAAGATTTGGAAGCAGCTATTCGACAACAGTGTCTTCCTAGTGTATCGCTTAAGTATAGCGTACTCATTGCAAAAGAATTTTTCCTTCAGTTTTTCGTTGTTTCTTTTCCTACTGTTTGGTTTTGTCTTTGTGCAGTATTTGTTACTGAAAATGATGGTTTGTTTTGTACAAAAATGTTTGGTAAATTCAAAATTTCAGACAAGTTTGTAATAACAAATTCCACATAAATTACTAACTGACCTACGGTGCTTGTAGTAACATTTCACACAACAACTAAACACTTGTTGATCGATCACAAAGGTAAACTATATAGGGGTCCTCCTGATGAATTATTCTCCAGTCTGAATTTTATTTAAGTAATGTTGGGTCCACGGTGAATGTGATTTTCCAAGCTCAAACAGACATGCTTTCAGGGAGTTAAACTGAGGCAGTTCTACAAATATGGAAACTGTGTGTACGATATTTGCAAATAAACTAGATTTGCAAATCACACGACGATATTTTCAGATTTTGCCAGATTTGCACAACTTTGGCGGATTTCAAGATTTGTATGGGTGAAAACGTTCGACTTGTTCCAAGATTTTCCAGACTTTCCCAGATTTTAGTTATTTTGCCCTGAAAGTTTGTCGTTTTTTTATTTTGAAACACCCATTAAAGCTGTGAGGAATACTGCTTACGACCATTGTCAATAACCTTCACAGCACTTTCTCGCACAGGATAAACCACCTGTTAATCAACGCACAGCAACGCACAGCACCTTCCTCAAACGTAACAAGTTTTTATCCTGTGCAAGAAGCTGCTGTGAAAGTTATTGTCTTTCAACCTCGCTGACTGTATGTTTATTTTTACGACCGTTTTCAATACTTTTAATGTTATGTTCATCAGCATAATCGTACTGTGTGGTCTTGCACTAAGATAAGCTATAGTTTGTAGTGGCTATTTAAAAATATTTTTTTATTAATTACAGTGCATTGCTATTGGACTGACCACTTTGGACAAAAGTTAACAACACACCCATTTGCTGCATTTTTGTTGCCGCATCCATTCGGTAACAAACATTTCTTTCACCTGCAGTCTAATTCTGAAAGTATTGAGGTTTATTTAAGATTGTTGGTGCAGTTTTAGCCGTAATTTCAGGCCAAGTAGCCTAGAATGTGCATTACAAAATTATGGCAATTTTGGAACCGGGTAAGTCATTCTTTGTAACTAGAACTCTTAGGATAACAAGGGTCACCGGCAAATCGGCTACACAACAATAGGTTGACAGTGTAAAAAAAAAGGCAACTTTTGGAGACAGTGTCCATGAGTGGCAATACTTTGGCGGTTTGTCAGTTGCCACGCTCTCAGACGAAGCCATGGCACCTAAAGGCGAGAAGGATAATTTAGGGTCTTTTAAGTGCCGCAATTGGCATGAGCACGAAGCAACACAAGGCCCTTCACTTCTCGAAAATCCCAGGGGTGGATAAGGTCAGTCTCAAATCAGGGACCTCTTGTATAAGAGACAATCTTGCTAGCCATCAGGTATAGTGCCCCATATCGTCGTAATACTGTCACTATTATGGTCAAAAAATGTTGAACTCCGGTCTTCAATACTTTTACAGATGATGATGCTTGGGCATCAACTTGCCTACCATTGTCATTGCTGCCACTGTATGGCTGTATGGACTAATTTATTATTAAAGAAAAACCAAGCCGTGCTACAATATAAAAAAAACGAACAACGTTTCGAAAATTATCAATTTTCGTCATCTTACATTATAAACCAAAGTCTCATAGCAGAAATAAAGCAACCGCAACGACCCCGGAAGGGGAACGATGAAAACGTGCGAGTGTGTCAATTCTTTGGCATGAAGTTGAAACTGGGACGTTGTTGCCCTGAAAAGAAGTTGAAATTGGCACATTGTTGCCTCGACTAACAATTTGCTCTAACAATTAGCCTTCTAACTAAATACCGTGGCAATCTCAAGGGCAAGTATTACATGACGTCATGCACACTTCTTTTTCACACGGTACGCATCGCTTAAGCCACAGCAAAAGACTGGGAGTGGGGGGGGGGGGGAAGTGAGCTGTTACCTTTAAGCATACGATTACGCATTAACTGAACCTAGAAGAGAACTAACAAACAAGCACGGGAGCCGGGAGTCGGGTACGTGTTCAACTACGTATAGCAAAGAGGAGAAAGGGAAGGAAACCAAGAGGAGAGGGAGAGGACGGGATAAAAGGTGGAGGGGAGAGAGGAGGGAGAGGATTGGCGGAAAAGGGGGAGTGTTACACAAACAAAAATCGACTGTTGCAGTGAACGATCAGGCAGTACCGAGCAAATACTGGGAAACAACCACGGGTCAAACAAATCCCCGGGCGAAGCCGGGTACGATGGTAGTCAGGTTTATGAATTAAAATTTTAAAACATGGCATGGCCACTAAGTCATCACATGTCTCACAATAATAATAATAATAATAATAATCTTTTATTTGTATAGAGAACGAATGGGTCCATGGATGGACTTGACAGCCACTGACGCCTGGTCCTACACTAAAATTACACAAATCAAAAAGAAACATACACTTTGCTTAAGAAAACAAAATGCAGTATTTATACATTAAAAATAAATGAAGCAAAAAAAAATTGACGGGTCTAAAGGAACCCCAGTCCTTTAGAAGCAAAACACAACACAATTAAAAGCACAACACAATAATTTTAAAAGAATAAAAGCGAAAACCACCATTTCTCCTCTCTCTCAAGAGGTAGAAACCAGTAGCCGAAATGTATAACCGGACTTGCTCTATGGAAATCCAAGTTGCAAGTTAAGGTGTATATGCAAATCAGGTCACATGGTTTCATAGGAAAGGTCAATTCGTAACAGCTATGGGGGTTGCATAGTATGCCTCGAAAATGTATCGATCGAGGCATACTACGCAACCCCCATACCTGTTACGAGTGGGCCATACCGTTGAAACCATGTGACCCGATTTGCATATACACCTTAACTTACAACTTGGATTTCCAAGGAGCAGGTCCAGTTTCACATTTCGGCCACCACTTTCTGCCACTTTTGAGAGGATAAATGGTGGTTTTTCGGCTTTTATTCTTTTAAAATTGTTTTGTGCTTTTCAACATGCGATGACTTAAAGTGTGCACGGCCTATCTTGAGTTCACCGCAGAACGAACACAGATAATCGATTGTACGTTTTTGGCAGCAGAGTGCCTTGTTGATATCCGAGATGGTTACAAAAACAATGGGGGCCGTCGATTAAAGCCGCCCCCTCCAGGAAGACGTAGTCGCTCGTAAAATACTTCCAGGACTCAAGATAGGTCACGCACACAATAGTGGCCTTGCCATGTTTTAAAATTTTAACTCATAAACCTGATGACGAAAATTGATAATTGATCAAATTGGTAAAATTGGTTTTTGTTTTGTTTTTTGATAATCTGTTACTGTGATTTTTTACTCCATAAATTGTGTGGACTAAAACTAAACTTAGTAATAGGATAGGCTTTGTTATATGTATACGAAGTTTGGAAATCTAATGCGGATACTGATATACTGCAATGATTACTGCTGTGCCCAATACCACTGCACTAAGTACAACTTTGAATGTTAGTATGTCAGTTGTGGAAAGCGGACAAAACCTTGTTAGAATTAGGCTGCGACTTTTGCAGTTTCGATTCCAGCCTTCATCCGTCAAAACCTGTCCTGAGTGTGGGATGTGGTAAAGCCGACTGGTGGACAAAACTTTACCCCCATTCAGTTAATCCAGCCAAACAATTATCAACGTTTTTGTAAAAAAAAAAAATAAATCCTAGAGTTGTATTCACGACCAAGATATAAGTTTATCTGTTGGACGTGTGTTGAGGGTCCAGTATTTAAGGCCAAACCACACAACACACGATCTACCAATTTTTACGTTGCCGTAGATTGCACCATGGGTTGTCACGCAGAGGGGTCAACCATGTCTAACCCCGGGAAAATTTATTAACAGGCAATGTATCAGGGTGGTCTTTTTTTTCTGCTATCACACACAACACACGATCTATCAATCTGTACGTTGCCGTAGATTGCACCATGGGTTGTCACGCAGAGGGGTCAACCATGTCTAACCCCGGGAAAATTTATAAACAGGCAATGTATCAGGGTGGTCTTTTTTTTCTGCTATCACACGGCAGAAAAAAAAAAGACCAGCCTGATACATTGCTACATAAAACGTCACAATTGCACCAAATTCGGGGTTCGTACAGGTCTTAAAAAATACTGGAAGTTTCCTGGAAAATAAAAATGTGTTGGTAAAGTGTAAAAAAAATCCTTTAGCACTGGAAATTCGTGTAAGCAAAAGGAATTTTCAGTTCTTCATGTTAGACATCTGTATGCAAAAAAACACGCGATTAAAAAAAATATATACCGTAACATATCGTGGAGAGGAACTAGAAATAAATTACAAAAAAAAAACAGAATTGTAGCGATTCCAGCACCAGCGTTTCTGCATTTTGCCAGTACAGTTTAACAGGGGGAAAAAACTGTCACGTACAGCTCGTAAAAATATTCTGAGCAAATATTCAGAAAATATTATGTTGCACTGCGGCCATTTTCAATAAACTGAAACATAATTGAACCTGAGTAAACGGCCACTGCTATCGAGCATTTTAGGTGCACGAGGCTGCTACTTAGCAACTGAGATGCGCGGAGTGACAAGGTTGTGATGGGAATCACAATCAAAAGCCTTTTGCGAAAATTGAAAAATTCAAGGTCGCAAAGGTTTTCGACGTCCAAGTATGAGGTAAGTTGATAGGTAGGCTATCATGCAAGATTGTTTGGCAAGAGCGACCAGGGAGGAAGCTGTGTTGGGTTGTAAAGTTGATATTAAGTTGATTGTATGCATTCAGCCAGGCAGCGTGCATCAAATGCTCAAGATGTGTACAGGTAATACTGAGTAGACTATCAGATACATAATTACGGATTTTGTGAAAAGAACTGCCCTTGGAGTCTGGAGAAAGGTTTGTGTCTTTCCAATGACCAGGGAAAACACAGGACGAAATGGAATTTTCGAAGATGTTGAAAAGGGGAGATTACAAGGGTAGAACCAAAGGGAAAACAAGAGATATGCCATCGGGGCCAAAAGGAAATACCATTTTTTAATGAAAGGAGGGCATGCTCGACATCACCAGAGTTGAAATGACAATGACAATGAGGCTTTATTAATTTGATAAATCTGTGGACCAAATTCAAAATGGAAGACTGATGTTTTGTGAAGCCATGTAAAATTGGACAAAAAAATTAAACAGCTAATCGGTCCATGATACCAACTGACAAAATGAACTGCACCCGGAAAAGCAGTAACAAATTTGTGTAAAGAGTACGCTTTACAGCGGAGGCTACAAAGTTGTTTAGTTCAGTAGCCACTTCATTGTCATTGAAAACACCTTCATCAGGTTTCTTCAGGAACTAACTGGTTTGGACTTTTTGAGTTTGTTTATGTAGGCAGAAAGGGCCCTTGGGATCCGATATCGATTTGAGAACAAGTGACACTTTGTAAGACTGTTGGGCAGAGTGTAACCCCTGAACTGCCTTATTACAAGCTGCTGTATAAGATGTGTGGTTGGTTGGGGTAAGGAAAGAACCAAACATTTGTTAGCTCTCTTCTTTTTGTCGATTAGAGATCGAATCGCTGAGTTAAGCCAGAGAAGGCTGTCATTAGTGGATTGTTTCGTGTGAGGAACGAAATTAGAAAGAACTCTTCAAAAATATCAAACTAATTGTTAATATTCAAGCAGGCCGATTCTTCTGTCCAATCAATAGAAGAGATCGTGTTATGAGGAGGATGAAATCCTGTAGTTTGGTCAAGCAACGTTTGGTAGGTTAAGATAGAAATCGGATTTCATAACATGGTTTGGAGGGGTCTGTGTTATGGCCTATGAGAGATGACTCAGGCGGTTGAAGCATCTGAACTGTGATCGGTTGGGAATGATGTTTCACAGGCTGCTAGTGTGTTTTCTATACTCCTTCTACAGTAACCAAAAACTCGGTACAGTAGGAATACGTTTTACATTGATAATCTCCCAGCCAGAAGAGGCTATTGATTTGTGCTAAATTCAACAATGATGTCGACTTATAGTAATATCACCATCTTTTAATTTAGAAGCTAGTTACAATTCATGTTTCTAGGTGGACATGATGGGTTTGCGGTGAGTCTATACCTATTGCTTGAATTCGGGACAAATCGAAAGAAAATATTTCAGACACCATTCTGATGTAAAATATTTACACTAGGCTTTAGTAATCATCCACTCTATCAGCAGCCAACAGAAGTATGCATCCTTTTATCGCATCAGTGATGTACAGCTTCGAGGTTAAAGGCTCGCGGCTACTACGTGAAGAGGGAAGGTGAACTAAAGACGTAAAAATTGAATGATAAGCACAACATCAACAATTTAATTTGAGCCAGTTTGACCTTGTATGCACGTAGTAATGCATCCCCTTGCATCACATTTTCTTTGCCAAATTCTTCAGCACATTTTCTTCAGCACATTTTCTTTGCTGAATGAAGGACAAGTTCTTCTGCACATTTTCTTTGCTGAATGAAGCACAAGTTCTTCAGCACAGTTTCTTTGCTGAATGAACTTAGTAGCCTGCATATCAAGTTAATTATCAGACTAAATTATTAAATCCTCATTGTTAAGTAACAGCACAGTTGCAATACAGTGCCCAGTGAACTTGGTAGTCCAATGAACCAAAGAAACAATGAAGTCACCAAATTCATTGTTCAACTAACAATATTCAATCCTTATTACAATGTTGCAGCACCCCAGTGTCCATGTCCATCCCCAGTCTACATTGTTTAATTTTCATTGCTAAGTCGCAGTTCTAAGTTAGCTTGTGTATCTGGGCGCTTGGCTTCGGACCGTAGCCGTAATAAAACCATTTTTTAATGCTAATTCGCAGTACAGGGTTGCAATACAGTGTCCATTGAACCTGGTAGTCCAATGAAGCTAGGAACCAAAACGTCACCAAGTTCATTGTCCGACGACAATAGTCAATCCTCTTTGTTAAGTCACAGTACAGTGTTGCAATGCAGTGTCCACTGAACTTGGTAGTCCAATGAACCAATGAAGTCTCATTCTCGTTCATTCTCAGACTACATTATTCAATCTACTGCAGCTCAACAATGAGAATTGAATAATGTAGTCTGAGAATGAACTCTGAGACTTCATTGGTTCATTGGACTACCAAGTTCATTGGATACTGTATTGCACCACTGTACTGCAACTCAATGAGTATTTTCTATGCAATTCTCAGGTACCTGGAAAACAAGATAAATAGGGAAGTACCATCATCAGAATCCCTACCGCCCTCAAGTGTGATGGGCTGAGCAGGGTATCCTCTCTGACAGACCCTACCTGTAATTGTTCGTAGCAATGATTTAAAAATCTTTTAAGGGAACCGGTATTATTTTTCTTTTTTCCTGGGGGGGGGGGGAGGAAGAAATAGGGAAAGGGTAATGAATTTTTGGACTTTCTCGAGGAGGGGTTCATAAATTTGTCAGTCATGAGGGAGGAGGGGGGGGGGATCAAAAACACATTGACCAAACTGGAAGAAAGAGTAATTTTTTACCTCAAAAATCAGTGGTACTTTCAGCAGTCAGAATTTCTAAAAATGCGTCAGTTTCTGCAGGGGAACAAGCACTCCAGACTCCCCCGTCATAAGAGTGTGTACACGGTTCTGAAGTTATTAATTATAGTGTCCGCGGTCTATCTTGAGTTCTCCGCAGAACGAACACAGATAATCGATTGTAAGTTTTCAGTAGCAGTGTGCCTTGTTGATATCCAAGATGGTTGCAAAAATAATGGCGGCCATCGTTTAAAGCCACCCCCTCCAGGAAGATGTAGCCGCTCAAAAAATACTTGCAGGACTCAAGATACTCCGCGCACACTATAGTACCTAGAATGGAAGTATACTTTTTACAAAGTTAGTAGTAAAGCCCTGGCACATGGTTTCCTGGCTTCATTTGTCTTTTAGGTGTTGACTATATGTTACGGATGTAGGCATACACGCAAACAGTGTGTTCACAATACTTGTATGAATCTCGATAAGAGAAGGGTGTAAGGAACATTTTATAGAACATTCTTAACTCAACGTGTCTTTTCGTTAAAAACGAGACACGTTTCCTTACAACTATTGGTTACTTACTTAGGCTACAGCGCTGTAGCCTACAGGAAATCATCTATCTATAGACAGTCTCAATAGGCACACGAAAAGCAATTTTTTTTCTTGGGAGGGGGGGTCACATTATTTTTGGCCCAAGTTTGGTGGCCACATTTTCATTTCCTCCGCGCCCTCCCCTCCCCCGGCCATAAATAATGACTGGTCGCTAATATCCTGCTATGCTGTTATTTTCAAAAGAGTTTCCCTTTTCATTTTAACTTTATTTACCAGCACGGGGAAAATAGCGTGTCTGGCGTTACCTATACTACTAACCATTCTTTCCCCCTCGGTCCGACAATACCCGAGCTCGGTTGTCCAATTGCGTGTCGACGCGTGGTAACCCTTGCACTTGGTCACGGCCGGCGTGAACATGAATGCGTGCTTTGCTCAGTCCAAGGCCAATCGATAAATAGAACTGACAGATGGGTAGTCGCCCGCGGAGACAGCGCCATCTGTTTGAAGGGGGTACAACACGAAGATTGTGGCCGTTTGGCTGATTCATGCACCGATTTAAGGTAGCGCTGTGACCCAGGTTCCCCCAGAATGGAAACAAAACTTATGAATTATTATGGGCTTGCAGCAGCCAGAGAAGAAGAAATGAGATATGTATATAACGCCCAATCCAGATTGATTGGACAGTGGTAAACATATAGCGGACAGAGTCGTTGTTCCATAAGAGCATCTTTACACGGTCTGTTGTTTTTAACTACGCTGAATCACGCTTATCGAGTATCGTGGTGACGAGTTTCCCTAAACAGCTTAATGCTGACATTGCATAAATTTTTTAGACGCCAAGTGAGCCGGTTCAGCCATATAAGCATTAAATTGCTGCGGCTGATTTAAGGCTCAAAGAAATTAATTTTAAAAAATCTGTAGAATAATCTCGTCGAACATGAGAATGGAATTTCATATTGACACCGACAATATCCCCAAGATCCTAGATTTCTGAGACAGAAAGAAGCATTGTAGACCCCCCCCCCAATGAAGTATATTTGTTTAGGGTTATTAGGTCCTAGGTGTAGAACTTTGCACTTAGATTCATTGAATGACAAACAATTTGAGTTAGCTCACCTCAATATCGAGTCAAGATCACGTGTCAACGAAACTCGATCACCAGGGTTAGCAATGGAGTTTAAGACCTTTAGATCATTACTGAGCAAAAAAGAAGAAAAAGACTCACGAGAGACCCAGGTAGGTCATGGTTACAAAATACGAACAGGAGAGGACCTAAAACGGAACCTTGAGGAAGACCAAATGTAACTGGTGTCCGTTCATAAACAGGTTGGCGTTTAAAACTTCATGACACAAGATTTAGGTAATTTACCCAAGATTTGCAGACTTACAAGATTTAAATGATTTATGCCAGATTTACGTGATTTACAAGATTTATACTATAATTTACAAGACTTCTGTTAATTTACAAGATTTACAAGATTTTTATAAGATGTACAAGCTTTGAATGATTTACACAATATTTAGATGATTTACTCAAGATTTACAGATTTACAAGATTTGTACAACATTTGCAACGGATTTACAAATCTAAATCTGTACGAGATTTCTAGCTTTGTCGAACCCCTCGGCCGCCACCGTTAGCCGCCGCGCCGCATTTATGAGCTAGCCGAAGAGCCACCGAATATTTGTGGGCTGCCGCCTGGCCTAGTCGCTGAAAAGGGAGCCGTTCATAATCCCCACAATCAAAATCCCCACACAAAAATCCCCACACAAAAATCCCCACAGGTACAGAATCCCCACAACTCAAAATCCCCACAGGTGCAGAATCCCCACGGGTACAACATCCCCACAACTCAAAATCTTCACAGGTACGCGAAATTTCATTTTCCTGAAAAATGTTTTCCCCCTCCCACTCCCTCTCCCAGAATTACAATGTAATAAATTTAAAAAGCAAGTGTATAAATAAAAAATAATATAAAAAATTGCATGGCGAGAGGAAAAATGGGATAGAATTAGTAAATGCGCGATAGAATTTCAACTGCTTTACCACCAAGGTTAGACCTGCCAGGGACACAAAGGTCCCCGATGGTATCGCCAGTCGAGCGAAAAAAGTAGAAGTGAGGATGGCCATTTGTCTCTTATAATAAAACATTGAAATTTTTTTGTTTTGTTTATGAATTGTTAGTTTTCATGGTAGTTCTCACACCTTTACTAATTCTATCCCATCTTTCCACCTACTATGTAATTAAAAAAAAAATTTTACTACATATACGCATGCTTTTTTAATTTATTATCCTGTAAATCTGGAAGTGGAGGGGCAAAACTAAGGAGGGGTACTGTTCATTCCTCTTCCTCCACCAAATTCACAAATCTTCATTCGATATTTAATAATTTTCCCTCATTATTTACCTGTGGGAATTTTGGTGTGGAGAGTTTGAGTCGTTGGGATTTTTGATTGTGGGGATTATGAACCAGACCCGCTGAAAACAATACTGCTAAAATCGCAAATTTTGAAGTTGTAGCACATTGAAACAATGCTGAACAATCATAAAATTGCTTGCAATTATCTCTAATAGCGAACTGCTCGACTGCCTTATGTTTCACAGTTTTTATAACCAGTTCGCTTCTCAGCAACTTATGACCGCCATGTATTTGTATGGTCATTAGCATGCATGGTTACTTTCGGTTTCGTCTGGTTCGCACTTGTGACTTGAGGTTATAAATAACTGTCGACCAAAATCTCATATTTAACACCCATATTGGCAACACTATAAATATCACAGGCAAACTCAGTTGTGGGCCTCATCAATCGTACAATCACCTCCAGGCAAGCCAATACTTATTTAAAACTTTTCCTCTCACTTTTTAGACCAATTCTAGAATATGCCGTTGACTTCCGGTGTCCCGCCTTGAAAAAGGACATACCAGCTCTCGGACGGGTACAAAGACGCTTTACGAAAAAGGTCCATGGGCGTTATAGCAGTCCAAATGACCAACGTTTAAAAATACTTAAAATTACCGATAATTACCGAACCACTCCAAATTACTCAATTTCGGTACTTACCGACACAGAACTTCATACTCTTCTCATTTCAAGTTTAAAAAATGAAGGGGGGGGGGGGGGCGAATGCTTTTTTTTTTTAGTTCTCTAAACATGTTTGTAGTTCTCCAAAAACGTATTTAAATCACGTAAAACGGTCGGCCCAGCAGTGTTAAAGCGGCGGCCATGTTCCGGGATACAGAGTAGCACGAAAGGTGACTTCGAGAAGGGGCGTCGGACGAACGTATAACTGAAAAATCGTCTAATGGGATAATTGCCTAAAATCTGCCAAAATAAAAAATCTGGAAAGGCATCTAAACGGAATATCGTATAATGGATAATTGTATAATGGATAAACGTCTAACTGGATTAACGTCTAACTGCGGTTTCTGATGTTATATGTACAGCCGCAGCGAGCGCGGTAGCGCGAGCGAGGCAGGAATATTAGACGATTTTCCATTATACGAATTTCTAGTTAGACGCTTTTCCATTATACGAATTTCCTGTTAGATGATATTCCGTTATACTGTTTTCCGTTATACGTTCTTCCAATTATGCGATTTTCCAGTTAGACGATTATCCCTCGCCCCTTCGAGAAAACGTAAAGTAAAGTTCCAAACTATACTGCCTTGCTCGCTTTTCCGGCGCTTCTTCAGTTTAGGTGGAAAGTTTTGGGTTGCGGTTTCTGCTGTTAGGTGTTTAGCCGTGGCGAGCACGGCAGCGCGAGCGAGGCACGTAATTGGGAAGGAAATGAGGAAGACAAATAATTTCAGTTTCTTTCATTGCGGTGGAAAATAAGGTTTGCCTGCTACTGTCGTTTTACGTGTTTTCAATGTTTTTTTTTTACAACTTAAAGCACATATCCTACGGGTTTTTTAATCTGATGTGGGAAGAGGATAAAGATCTGATCTACGTCGGTTAGTAAAATAATTAAGTGATTTGGAATGTTTCGGTTAAACTGCTCGCCACAAAATTTCCTTCCGTTGGTGGCGGTTTTGTCAGAGGTGGAATTATTACACTGTTTAAAATTCTTAAACTAGATTTCGGCGGCCGTAAGCTAAAATACCATTGTAGGTTACAGACCTACAAAGCTACTCGCGGCCACACATTAAAATTAGAATTTTCATTCCACAACCATAAGTGGGCGAAACATACCTTTTTTCCCCTTTTATCTGCTTATGGAATGGTCTCCCACAAGCCATGGTCTCTGCAAATTTAGTTAAATTCCTTTACGAACCTGTTAGACGCACACATTACCACCAATTCCCCACACCTTGTAACTTTTTTCGTAGAGTAGCTTATGCTTCAGTTGTTATGTTGTTCATATTTTGCTTTATCGATGCATGTTTCAGAGTCGACCAAATGATATTTATTCTTATACTTCTCAACGCTTCTACAATTTTATTGTTTCATTAGCACGGCCGGCAGACAGTGGACACATATAAAATGGAAGCGAAAAAAGCCAACAAATTAACTGAGCAAAAAATGGCTTCGCCGTTTAGAAAAAAAATATTAGAGCTCGTATCTCCATACTCACAGCCCTGAAGGTACATGAGTAAAAACGGATTAGAGTTCACTCGAACGCAGCGAACTATAATTTGAACTCCAATTCACAAAACGTAAACCCACAAACACACACAACAAAATGGAAGCCAACAAAATAGACGCCATAAATAGCAAAACGCTGAAAAATTGAAAGATAAAAATCCATACACAAAATGAACAAGTAATTACTCAAACGAACTAGAAATAACCACCTCAAACGACCTTCAAACACAAAAACAGGTAAAAAACTGCCTTACTAGGAGTCTGCTTAATTTTTAATTATAAATGCACTCAAAATACACATATACCCACTCACACGAAACAGACTTAATATATGAAATAACAAACACAGACAAATATAAAAAAAAATCATGGGAATAGGCTCAAATCATAGCTTCCTATGTGAACATGTGCCTTTTCAAGGTTATTTTAGTTTAACTGAAGTAGTTATTTAGAAAAAAAGCCATCACGTGCTAACTGAAACAATGCTTTTTTTGCTGATAAAACAAATTCTCCCTACTGTAACGAAGTTCTCCCAACGTACAATAGGGAGCGTTCACAAATTACGTAACGCCTGGAGGAGGAGTTCAGCAAATGTGTTACCATCTGTTACGATGGGGGGAGGGTGAGTATGATGAAGTTAT